>WEIT01031421.1:2415-18868 GCA_013389985.1 Dryoscopus gambensis
TACATTGTAACCTGGGACACAACTCCACAAAAGCTTTTTTTTTTGCTCTTCTGCTCCAGTTTCAGGTTTCTCTTTTATAGGTTTATCCAGCGCTTCAAAATATGAAGTGAATCCTATAAACTTTCTTCTAAGTGTGTGTATTGTCCTCAACCGGTGAAAACTGAAATACAGGATGTTTGAAAGACATCAACCAATTAAACTCAAATTTACTACATTCATCAAAGGCAATCTTAGTTTTCAGCTGTAAACCAAATCTGTTTGGTATCCAGCAGCAGTTTCCCAGGTACATGCTCTGCATTAAAAATATATATACCTGCGTATATCCATATGCCCAGGGTTTCAGTACACTGGACTAAATTCTCCCTTGAATTCTACGCCACTGACTTCAACAAAATCTCCTACAAATAGACATAGGAGTATGCAAAACTAGATCTATCACTGCTGCATAGTTTACTTTCTTCTTATTCATTTAATGGGTTTTCCTTTCATTTGGCCTCATTCCTAGGTCTTTGGCAGGTTAAGAGTGAGGTAAATTATTTGGAAACATCTCATACTTACTGATCCTCATTCACAGCATAAATTACACAATGCAGTCATGTTAGGTGAAAGAAGGAATTTTGTTAATATCTAATTTAAATATTAATTCACAAGTTCTAAAGACAAAGGAACCTTTATCACTCCTGTGCTTCTAAAACATTTCAAAACATTGATGGGCCACAAGATCTTCTATTCCCTTCTGAGCAACTAATATTTTTTTAAACACCACACTGGTTTCCTTTTCTTTCCAGTTCCTGTCTGCTGTTTACAAATAGATCCTTATGGCTCTACAAATCCAAGACAATTATATCTTAAAATTCACTGGAATGCCATCAGACCTATTATTTTGGGGACTTTTTAGCTGCATAAATAAAATGTCAACTATCTGAATATATTAGGCATAGAAAACAACACGAAAAGCCATCTGTAATTAAGGAAAAATGATAGGTAAAACTGCAATTTTAAATCATTCATCCAGCAAAGAGAAGCGCATAAATACACATAAAAACCAATGCATTAGTTCTCCGTATGGTTCGAATTAAATCTACTTGGGACAATTAATTACAATACATTGATTTATAACTCATAACAATTATTGTATTTTTCTTTGGATTCATCAAATTCAGTCTTTTCGCAGATGTTCTGCTCACACAGGTGCGAATTCTTTGAATCTGACTGTTTCCTATCTCACTTGAGATCTTGGGCTTTCGTTTTGCCCCTGCCCGAAACCTGCACTGCTCTGCCACCTAGTGCTTTGAAGGAGGGTATCTTACATCAAATGCCAGCTTTTGCTGGCACAGTATCCTCAAGAGAATAGATGAAGATTCTCTGTGCAGAAATACTTTATTAACATTTCCTTACTAAATGGGTGATTATGGAGAAACTTGGTTTATCAGCCTCTAAGGATACCATAATTGATCACTGCCAGAGATAGCCTCTATGTCTGCAGTTTTAATAATAAACAAAATTGTTTAGCAACCTGCATCCTTGTATCTTAGGACATTACATCATCTTTATGGATCTTTAAAATGCAAAATAAATTAATTTTTACATAAAATCCTTATAGAAGAAAAATTTAATCAAATATCACATGTATTTAATCATATAAAATTTTCAGACAAAAAATGTCTATTTTAACTTCTAGCAGGTACCCAAAGAATCAAAATGAAATTACTGGTGCATAAAATTTTTGTTTGTAAATGGATTCTAAAGCACAGCATTTGCAACAACCAGATTGCCTTTTGTTAATTTTAATTTACACTGTTTCTAAAAGTGTGTGTTTCTATATTACCACTATTGCAATTTATATTTCTTCTAGAATTACATGTAAACAGGGCTTATTTCAAATAACAGACAAGGCTAAATATTTTAGAGGTATTTTTATTTTTTAAAATTTGATTTGAAAGTAATGGAGCTTTACGTTGTCAGAGTTAACACGACAGAGCTATGAAAATGAGCTTCGCTCTTCTTTTGAAGGAAAAGTCATTCAAACAAGACTGCTCTGACTCACACTGAAGAGAATTTCTTCTATGGAAAATTAACATCAATTACATCTACACATCTTCAATATTTATCAGGTGGTTCTAATTTTTCCTTTAGACACCACGAACACCAAATTACTTTCCCCTCACATTATTCAGAAACAACTATAAAACATTGTCAAGCATCTCCTTCTATCTGGATTGCATAAATGCAGAACCAACATAAACTGTATGGCTATGAAATGAATCACAGGATGGTGGGGTTGGAAGAGACCTCCAGAGATCATCTAGTTCAAACCTGCTGCTAAAGCAGGTTCACCTAGAGCATTTTATGCATTGATAAGATCCCCTCAGTTGTCTCTTCTCGAGGCTGAACAGGTGCAGCTCCCTCAGCCTGTCCTTCAGTTCCTTAATGATCTTTATTGAACAAGACTGGACCCCCTACTGACCCCTGGGGAACACCTTCAGCTACAGGCCTCCAGCTGGACTCTGTGGTGATGATCACAACGCTCTGGGATCTGCCATTCAGCCCGTTCCGGCCTATGGGAATGTAGTGGAAGACAGTGTCAAAAGCCTTGCTGAAGTCAAGGTAGACATTATTCACTCTCTTCCCTCATCCACCCAGCCAGTCATTCCATCATACAAGGATGGTTGGTCGAGCATGATTTCCCCTTGGTGGATCCATGCTACTTCTCATAACCTTCTTTTCTGTCTGCATGCTTAGAGATGACAACCACGCCATTCCATCACCTTTCCAGGGATTAAGGTGATCTTAACTGTCTTGTAGTTTCCTGGATCCTATCCTCCTTCTTGCTCTTTTTGAAGTTCAAGTTTTATTATGTACCTCTCCATGATGTTACAAACAACATGTCCCAGCTCCCTCAGCAGTTTAGGATGCATCCCACCAAGGCCTTGGCACCCACAACTCTAAGCTGATCCTCCTCAACACAAAATCTTTTCTCCAGACTTTCTCACTTGCCTACAGAGTCAGAGATTCCTGAGAGCCGCCTTAGCCATAAAGACTGAAGCAAAGAGACCTTCCATAACTCTGCCTTCTCTGGATCCTTTGTCACCATCTGCAGTGGGTCCACATTTTCCTAAATATTCCTGTTGCTACTGATGTACTGGAGTGAGCCCCTGTTGCTGTCCTTAACCTCCCTTGCCAGATTTAATTCCAAATGGACCTTAGCCTTCCAGATCACATTCCTGCATACGCTGAAAACATTCCTGTATTCCTCCCAAGTGCCCAAAAAACCTTGCCCTTTTTCCACAAGCTTCCATAAACTTCCTTCTTCTCTTTATGTTTTGCCAGAAGCGCCTTGCTCATCCATGCAAGTGTCTTGCCCCTTTGCTTGATTTCTCACCCGTACGGATTCACTGACCTCGATCTTGGAGGAAGTGATGTTTATTCAGCTTTCTTCCTACAGAACTGTCAAATATTAATATTTAAAAAGCAACTAAGTGCAATTGGCAAGGTGTAATTGGTCCTACATATGGACAAATAAAAATACATCAATTTACATTTATCAGCTTTCATTATTCCCTCACTTTATAATGAAAACGTAGTAGTAGGAAGAAATGTAGTATCTCCACTAACATCTTTTAGTACCAGTTATGCTTCAAAGCATGGGATCCAGAAAGCAGAAGTGAAGCATTCCAGCCCACTCCTTATGCAGGCACAAGGAGATCAGCCAACTACCAATGAAGCCTATTGTGGGAAGTGTGGTCCTGTGTCCTCCACTTTCATATTCCTACAGTCCACACTGCCCCTCTTCTGACCCTGACAGAAGATCCCTACAGGGAGACCCCCACAAAAAAAACATGCTGTAGAAAGCCAGGGAACAGTTCTAAGTCAGCATAGCTCCCTGAACCAGGAAGAAAAGGAGCACATACACATCACAAAGGAGCCAAGGAAATAGAGGGACCACCCAGACAGGGTTAGGGCAGGTTTGCATTTTTTGGCAGCAAGTAGCTGCTAGGGTGGCTGAGCCACAATACCAAAGAGCACCACATGTATACTGAAATCCCAAACAGAAACTGAAAACAGACTTAAACCCCTAATGCAGTGGTACTGCTGTGTGGCTAAAACCAAAGTGAAAATCCAGGGAGGTTCTGCAACTGCACCTCTGAAGGGCACCAGTGGAGAGTGGAGGCAGAGCTGCCCCCTCTCTGCCCGGGACTCCAGCTGAAGGCACTGCAGCTGTTCACAGTCTTCCAAGCACACACTGACCACCCAGACTACTGAACAGCAGTGGCTGCAAAGAGCCAGCTTTGGCCACTGTCAAATTTACAGATTTCCAGTCATTACATTTCAATTTGGTATTTTACTCAAAAAATCAAGGGTCCCTTGAGGGGGGGAAACAGCCTTTCCACATCCCTTAACACAGAAAATTATCTTGTATACTGACAATAGCAAGGAAGACTCAACCTTCATCCAGCGCAGAAAAAATGCAAATACTATGTGGAAACCAGTGTTTTGATCAAACCCAGGTCTATCACCAATTATCTTAACCAGCAGCATTGTGGAGAGATCAATGCACAGGAAATAACCAAATAACTGCACCTTTCCTTGCAAATATCCTTTGTTTCTATTCAACATCACTTTTCAACATTTTTTTCCCCTCCATAAGAGCAGCAGCCAAAACTAGATAGCAAATTTCTCTGGGACACTTAACAAACTTTATTGTACATCAGTGAATGTTTTCGCTTTGTTTACAAGATGTTATTTTCAAAACCAGCATACAACATTAGCATACAAATTGTTCAGTGTACTGTATGCAGATATCCAAATCCAAGGCAGATCCTGATTTCTCTTTGTTGACTGCTATGATGTATCACTGAGAAGCATTTCCCACTGCATGCTAGAGAAACAACACCTGACTGTTAAATCGTATGACATTGTGGCCTCTACAGTATGACATGCCACAGAATTCAAGCAGCCTTCCCAAAAGTTCAGAGGAGTTCTGTTCACACTGAGTGAACATGAAAAACATTCTTGAAAATCATGAATTCTCTTCCTGCAGCGACTGCTTTTGCTACCATTAATTCTACAGCATCAATTTTGAACAAACCAGGATGGACGCTTCCTGGCTCTTTCAATGATCCGCTTGCCTGCATCTTTTTCTGTGGGTTTTTCTCCTTCATAAAGGACAACAGTCTCTACAGTTGGAGCATTAAATGGTCCTCCTTCCTTCTTCTGTATTTCCATCCGTATCAGTCGAGTTTCTTCTTTGACTTTTGCGTAACAATAGCCACAAAGGACGTGTTTCTGCTTCAAGTTTCCACACTCAGGACAAACATCTATGTTCCTCTAAAATGACAGTGGAAAATAGGAAAATTTGTAATTCGAACAGCAGCAAAAAAAGAAACAGGGAACAACTACAAATAAAAATGTTAAATGAAATAGTAAAGAAATTCAACTACTATTTCAAAAGGTATTCTTCTACATAATTTTTCTGTAATGTGTTGCTATGTTGAATGCTTACTACTGAGAACAGCCTATAAACTCAGTGTCTTAGTCATTATGCCTATTTACGTTTGGAAGACTAAAGATCTATGGACTCAATTAGACATGCAGAAAGTGTAGGTCTTTTCCATTTACATTATCTGCTCAGCCAAAATTCACATTTTGTTGGCTTGCACCTCAAGTGCCACTGTTTATTTAACGTCAGACTACTGTCACACATGGTGAATGCACCTGCTACAAAGGATTTACAAGATTATAGTATCTTTTAAGCTTATTTATTTATAAACAAAGTCCAGAGAGCTTTTAGAGTCAGTACTTCCCTCTGCAATGACTCTCCAAAACAAGGACTTTGCTGATTACCTTCATTTCTATGAGCTTGCTGGGATGCCTCCGCCGGCAGCGGTTCACCTCGATGGTGCGCCTTTGCTTGGGCGCTGCCATCCACAGGACACTCTCCAGCAGGCTCGGCGCCTCGGTGCCGCTCTCACCCGCATCATTTATCCCTTGAGGAACAAGAGCCGGACCTTGCACAGCCAGTGCTGGTCCTGCAGGCGAAAGAAAAAGAGGGGGGTGACTGTCCCACTCTACTTTGCACTGGTGCAGCCTCCCCTTAAATACTGTCTGCAGTTTTGGGCATCACAATACAAGAACGAAATAAAGCTCTTATATAGCATTCAAAGGAGGGCCACGAGGATGGTGAAGGGCCTGGAGGGGAAGCTACATAAGGAGCAGCTGAGGTTACTTAGTCTGTTCAGCCTGGAGGAGACTGAGGGAGATATCATGACAGTCTACAACTTCCTCACAAAGGGAAGCAGAGGGGCAGGCGGTGATCTCTTCTCTGTGCTGACAGGACTTGAGAGAATGGCATGAAGCTGAGTCAAAGGAGGTTTAGGTCAGACATCAGGAACAAGTTCTTCACCCAGAGGGTGTTTGGGCACTGGAACAGGCTCCCTAGGGAAGTGGTCACAGCTCCAAGCCTGACAGAGTTCAGGAAGCGTTTAGACAATGCTCTCAGGTACATGGTATGACTCTTGGGACTGTTCTGGGCAGGGCTAAATTGGACTTGATAATCCTTCCGTGCCCCTTCCAACTCAGCATAATCTGTGATTCTGTGAGAAAAAATTCCTTACAGCCAGCCCCATTTTACGCGCGGTCGAAGAAACACGGCACGGATGCTGCCGTCACCCCCAAAGCAAAGTCAGAGCGGCGCCCCCGGCCCGCTCCCTCCCCGACCCCAGGGCCGTGCCCTCCTGCCCCAGCGCCCTCTCTCCCTCTGCCTTTCAGAGGAAAAACGAGTCCCTCAGCCGCGACACCGCCCTCTCACAGAATCACACAATCGATGGCGTTGGAAGGGTCCTGTGAGTTCATCTACTCCAAACCCTTCCCAAGCCAGGTGACACAGGAACGCGTCCGGTTCCTTCAGCTGGGCGGAGAAGAGGCCGGGACCCACCCCAAGACGGGCTCTGGCCCCCGAGGACACCCGGCCAGAGGCTGCGGTCCAGCCGCCCCCAGCACCGCTGGAGCAGAGCGCGAAGGTGCAGCAGCGGAGACCGGACCAGTATCAGCACCGCCATAGCCCCATGCGGCCCCGCCGAGCCCTCGGGGGAGGTGCGCCTGTCGCTGAGCCTTCTGGGAAACCGAGTGCCCGCAGCCTGTCACAGCATCGCAGGGACACAGGAACAGGACTCCAAGTCCCAGCATTACTCCCGCTATCAGGAGGGCGGGCCGGTGACAGGCAAAGGGAGGACCGCCAACTCCCAGCATGCCTCACGGCAGGCCTCTCTGCCAACCGCATCCCGGCACGCTCAGGCACGTGCTGCCATCCCACCAATCAGCGCCCTCACTGTGCCTTCGCGCTGGGAGCGGGAGCGGCGTCCGCGCCTGCGCCGAGGAGCCGGCGCGGGGAGGGCAGGGGCTGGTGCCAAAATGGCGGAGCGCGGCTACAGCTTCTCCCTCACCACCTTCAGGTACCGGCGCAGGGGCGGCTGTCGGCCCGGGGTCAGAGGCAGGCGGGCTGCCGGGCCAGCGGGAGGACGGCGCGCAGTCTGAGCGGAGCGGCCTGCCGGCGGTGGCGACGCAGAACCGAGGGGGCGCTTTGCAGAGTCATCGGGCCTGCGAGTATTGGGGGGCAGCGGGGGCTGGACCCGGACAGGAGTGACGGGGGTCAGGCGCCCGAGGGTGACACGCAGCGGTCCCGAGGCTTCCTGAAGGGCAGCGGGGGTTGCGGGGACAGTCCTGGGTTCCACCTGGTGTCTGTCGCTGACCTCGGGCCCTTGTGCGAGCGCCGCTTGTGTCTCCTCGTTGCTGTGAGACAGAGCCGCTGTAGGACTGAGTTAAGGTCTGTCTCGACACTGGTAGTGCCTTACAGGAAATGCTTGGTTTAGCAAACTCGGGATCACCACACACATGCACGCTATAGGCTGGGGAGTAATTCTGTGGTTCTTAGCTGACTGGAAATGCGTGATGACAGCTGAGCTGTGGTGTCCTGAGAGCTTGCTTCAGAGCAAGCTTTGCAGATGTGGGAATGAGTGAAGCAGATGAGTTTTAAAATAGTTTGTGTTCCTTCCTGCTACACTTGGCAGTCGCTGCTCTCCTTGCACTTGGTGTTGTGCACAGCCTCAGTGTGGAATTATGACATGCACAGAGTGAATATGCTATTGGAGTGGAGTCTGTTGGGGTGTTGCTCTAATACCCAGACTGAAAATTAATTCAGAGTAAAGGAAATTACTTTCCATTCTTTTTTTTTTAATGAAACGATTAAGATATTCAGATCTATGTTGCATATATGAAAAAGAAAAACTGGGCATGAGAATCTTTGTGCTGCTTGTGTTGAAGTGCCCCTTTACTCTCAGAGGAGAGTCACGCTGTATAATTGCAAAAAGAATTGCTAAAGGCTTGTTGAAATTGAGCAAATGAAGCAGTTTGCAACCTAAAATGATGAAAATAAAGTTCTTAATGGATGGCAGCAGCCCAGCATGCTTGCTCTGCTCAAGCAGATTGAATTCTTTATTAGCTTTTGGAAATGGTTTCCTAAGGGAGTTACAAACTTTTTGTATTTTACAGAAGCACTACGTACTTGGAATGAGTGTTCTGACTGGTTATATTTTGTAGTGGAAAAGCCAGAATTATTACTTTGTCACCCTTGCACCATGTTTCCTCAGCATATAAGTGACTACACTGACTGATTATTGCTTGCTTTGTTTTTCTTCATCTAAGCACTGAGTTACATAATATCCTATTTTACTTCTGCAGCTATTAAAGCAGCAGTGTTTGAAATACAGCCTAGAGAACAGATGCACTTGCAAAATCACTTGTCCAGTGAGTGGCTGTCGCTGGTGTCCTTTTTCCTGGGCATGGAGAATGGACCCCTCCATCCCTCTCCTTCTGAATAAGTTACTTTGTAACTTACTTTGCTTGACACCTGCAGTTCGGCTCTGATGATTCTGCATCCATTACCAGAATAACATGGATCGTTAAAATGCAGGAATACCTGGGAATGGAACGGGAGTTGTTGCTGTCTTGTGCCACTGACCTCGTGTGCTTGTCAGTCAAAAAGCATAGCTGTATTTTGCTGGTTCCTTTCCGCAGTGAACATCAGTGTCTTGAAAGCTTTTGGAAACACACTTACAATGTAATTTCAATAGAAAGTCATGACACACTCTGAAGATTTTCCCCACTGAGTAGAAATCTTTATTTTGTATCTTTCTTTTTAGTCCTTCTGGAAAGCTTGTTCAGATTGAATATGCTTTGGCTGCAGTAGCTGCAGGAGCTCCATCAGTTGGGATTAAAGGTATGTCCTGAAAATACTTTAGTGAAAGATTTGGGATTTTGACTTATTTTTTGAGACATCTAAACAAGTTTGGATCTTGTACTGGGTCCTTTGCATTGGATCTTTCTTTATCTTTCTTTCTGTTACATATTTTGTTACTCTTTCAGAGGATTTTCATGTTTTAATAGGTTTAGTGTTTCCTGGGGTTCTTTTTTTGGGTGATTTTGGAGACATTCAGCTGGTAGAAGTACATGTTTGATTTTGGGGTTTTTTGAGTGTTCCTGTCCTTATATATAGAAATAACACACAAAAAAAGTTACATAGATTGCTCAATTTTTAATGTTACTCAGAATCTTTAGAATGGGGTTATGGGAGCTGTATGGTTATTTAAAAAAAGAAACAATGTGTTGGGTGTGTTCATCAAAGTATCACTCTTTGACATGATTGTAAGCTTGAATGGCTTTTAAAAAGAGGGGAAGAAAATTTTTACAGTTGAATAAGCTTGTTCTGTGTTTTGACTGCGGATTTTAGTTTTATATTTTAAGAAATTTTTTGTTCCTGTCCAGCTGCAAATGGAGTGGTGTTGGCAACTGAGAAGAAGCAGAAATCCATCCTGTACGATGAAAGGAGTGTCCACAAAGTAGAACCAATTACCAAACATATAGGTTTAGTGTACAGTGGTATGGGTCCAGATTACAGGTATTAAAACATTTTGTCTGATCACCATTTGGATGCATATTCATTAAAGAAGTTTAAGTAACAAGTAGCAATTGGCTGTTTCTTTCTAAGTGTATGTCATAATACTATATTGTATTGTACTGTAAATGACATTTGCTTGAAATTTTTCTTAATATATTCATTAACTTGTCAAATAATCTTGTATGTAAAGAATGAAAGCAGTGTAATTCAACGTTACTTTCACTTTAAGTATTTCAGCAATCACTTGGTTGATAAAGATAACTCAGCACAGTCTGTATTCTTACATTGATGTTATGCCATATGTACAACTCCTGAACAGATATTTATTATTACGAGTTTTCAGTTGTAGTTAGAATTTTTTTGACATAGTACTTTTGTCTTTGTTTTCAGAGTACTTGTGCACAGAGCTCGGAAGCTGGCCCAGCAGTATTACTTGGTTTATCACGAGCCCATTCCAACAGCTCAGCTAGTACAGAGAATTGCTTCTGTGATGCAGGAGTACACGCAGTCTGGGTACGTGATAGAATTGCAGAGTTGCTTAGAAAGATTGTGTTGCTTAAATGTAATGAGTAACTGCTACCCAGTGATTGCAGTTTTTGTGGAAAAGGCAGTTTTTCAGTGGAGAATGTGCACAGAAAGTGGGCCAACGGGAGGAGCACTGACTGGCAGTGGGTGAGAATGGGTCTCCGNTGTTCTGTTGGTTTACTTGTCATTCCTCATCACAACCCTGGTCTGGGGAGAAGGCAAACACATCCAAAATAATTAGTCACCTTTGACTTTCACTGGATGATTTATTATTTTTTGTTTGCCTGTAGTGGTGTTCGTCCCTTTGGTGTATCACTGCTAATATGTGGCTGGAACGAAGGGCGGCCGTATTTATTTCAGTCGGATCCATCTGTAAGTATCTTACACTTGTAAGTTCTGCTGCTTTGATAAAAATGTGAAACTTTGCATGAAATACTTTCTGTGATGAGAATAATAATACAGAGCTAGAATGGAAGATACCTTAACATAACTTCAGAAGTCAAAATGGGTCATTTCAGTAGGTACTTGGAGCAAGCCTGCATCATTCTATGCTTACATGTTCCTGTACTGCTTGAGAGATGGCAGCTGTTTCTGAGGGAGATCGTCCCTTTTCATACCTTTCCACCTAGTTGATAGTGCCAGCAAAAATGGTGTTCTGCAACAGCTACTAGGAAAAAAGTTGACTGTTTATACTGCTCCAAACTGGATGGGAATTAAGCCAAAACCTGTTGCATTGTGAAATGTAATGCATGTGCTTTGGTATTTAATGACAGTGGTTAATTTAAATGAGTTTATTTGCTGAGTTTGCACTGCACTTCAGAAAAACTACCCTTTGATGCATGTGTGAGGTGCAGTGCTTCAGATGAAAAATTGAGGTCATTGTAGTGATCATTGCAACTTTCAGTGGTTTGAATTACTTACTACCTGATGCTCCAGTGTAAAATGCAAAATGCACATGCCTTGTTTAAGGCAGTTTCATTGAGGCATAGAACTGCTGATGATCTTCATGGCAGAGGAGGGAATAGAAGTGATGGCTAAGTATCTTGTTAGTAGTGAACATAGATCAGATGGCTGATGTACAACAAGTCACTTACATTACTCTATCTTCAAGAAGAAGAATATGTAGAGTGAGCCTCAGTAAGGATTTGAGTGTACACTTTCTCAAAGGCAAATGTGCTATTTCTGTTTAAGGAATCCCAAGTCAAAACTATGCTAATGGCTTACTAAATTCATCTTTCAAAGTAGTGCAAGGATGAAAATAGGTGGGGCCCTATACACATTTTTTGCAGTTTCACAGCATATGTTCCCATATAAAATTAGTCTGAATATGATCCAAAATTGTCTCCTGTAGTCTCGGAACACTCAGTATTTTCATAATTGCTTCTATACTTTTTTTACCACATAATTGAATACATAGTGTTTCACTAAGTTACACAAAACAGTTCAATCAATAGATTGTTGCTTTTACAGGGAGCTTATTTTGCATGGAAGGCAACAGCCATGGGAAAAAATTACGTCAATGGGAAAACATTCCTTGAGAAAAGGTAATGTATTTGATACTTCTCTGAAAGGTTACTGTGTTTTGTTCAGGGTCCATATAAACCAGTCAGGTTTTAAAAATTGCACACTTCTAAAATTGTCAGAACAAAGTTTTTAAATACTTAAGGTGTGATGCTTCCAGTGTACTTATTTACACATGCACAGGAAGTTTGATTTATTTGAACTCCAGCTTTTGTGTTTATGTTGAATTACTTGAGCGCAATAAACATTATATTCAGCATATTTGCGGTAATGTTATATACAGTGTCAGTAGGAAAAGTAGGGTTTTTTTTTAAATAATAACTTTGACTATTAATGTTGCAGTGCTTACAAATAATATTTGTATGAGAAACAGAAAGATTTTAGTAGTTTTGAGGTTTTTAGAGACTCCAGGAGTATTAAAATTTGTGAAGGTCTTTGTCCTCTGCTGAAATAAATGAATGTCTGTTTACAGATACAATGAAGATTTGGAGCTTGAAGATGCCATTCATACAGCTATCTTAACACTAAAGGTTAGTAAAATACTTAAGAAAGAAGTTTCTTATGTCTTCATTGATGTGATTCACTAAACTATCTTTTTTACTAGGAGAGCTTTGAAGGGCAAATGACAGAAGACAACATTGAAGTTGGCATCTGTAATGAAGCTGGTTTTAGGAGGCTTACTCCAACTGAGGTTAAGGACTACTTGGCTGCAATAGCCTAGTAGAAACCGAGCTAGACTGTGTGGTTCACACAAAGGTCTTTTTAATTTTGGCTACTTAAATGTTTTTCTTTGCAGTTTTTGCATACTTATTTCTACATGGTTTGTCTGAGAGATTTTTTAAACATCATGGGTGCAAATACAACGGTCCTTGATATTGTAATACATGGAATCTTGTTAAAGATAATTCTTTCCCTTGATACACAAAATACTGTACAAAATGTAAAGTTATAGTGACAGTTTAAAAAAGGCTAAAGAATAAAATCAAAGGCCACTGTTTTGGGGGAAGGTGTCTGTGTGTCTTTTTAATCCTAGCTTGTTTATCCACATAAACCTTAGATTTCAGTATCCTTATTGTTGAGAAAACAGTTTTTCACATACAGCCACGATGAACGTTCAACCATCTTTTAAAAAATTTAACTGTTGAATGACAGGATAAACTTTCCACTTTGGAATGTTGTTTAAATGTTAATTAACTTCCAGAAATGTTTTTATCTGGTGTAAAAGATCATGTACTTTCACAAAGGGGCAGAAAAGTCTTCCATTTCAGGTGTGTACTGTGATCTGCTTGAGCCTCTCTGCTTTTGACCCTTCTGGTCTTTGTATCACAAGAACTTGTTTTACTTGAGTTATTTTCTTGGCCCTAGAAATTGCCCTTTTTCAACCTTGAAATATGGTTAGAAAAAGTAGAAGTAGTAACTCTTACTGCAAACGAAATGCATTTATCACCATCAATAAAAATTAATGGGCGTTACAAAACTGAGAGTATGTAATGTAATTACTTTATCCCTTGGATTGTGCTGAAGTATTTTCCAACTTGCAAGATAATTCTAAAGATGCAATGAAAAGAGCATTTAATTTGTGCATCATAACTTTTACAGATATCATTGTGTGGAGGTGTGTGTATCGATACATTTGTTACACGTGTAGAGTCACTCAAGTCATAAAAACCTACACTTACCTCAAAAGAAACAGGATAAATATACTTTTCTTTTCCAGCAGATATAATCTGCAGCCATTTAAGTTACTGTTTTCAGATTTTATATTTTTAAAGCAATCTGATTGTTAAAATGTTGATAATGAACTGGGAGCAATAGTTGGGTCACTCTGCTTGCACATAAGGCTAAGGATGTAGGGGAGCAGCATGGCAGGTCACATGTCAGCCAGCCATAACTAATGAAGAAAATACAAAATATGAGTAGAAAGTAGTGTATGAGCTGATTGACCTGTGCTTTCCAGTGTCTGTCTGCTGATGGTTTATGTTATCATCAGGTGAAAAATTTCTGAAGCATGCCATAAATGAATGTCAGAAATAAAAACTCTGTCCAAATGGTTCATTAAAGTTCTGCCAGATCAATTTTTGAGTATTTTACTCTGAAAACCAGGCCATACTCTGATTCTTATTCTACAGAAAATAAAATAACTCAGATCTGAAACGGAAGGCTTTATATTGCATCATCTTCAATTTAGAATATCTATGCACATTTAGGTTTTTAAAGGTATATAAGTATTAAAGAGTTTTCTACATGGAAAAATATGTTTAGGTACTTCAGAAATGAACTGCAGTGGTTTAGTTGTCTCTGCTACTAGAAACAGTTGATAAGCAAAGAACACCCTGTGAAGGGTAGTTGAAACCAAAGCAAGTTTCAAACCATGGTAAACTGTTCCTTGTTTTGTGTTAAAGGAGATGAGAAGTTCTCTGGTCTGTTGCCAGTGGTTTTCACTTTGATAAGCCAAGCTGGTGACTGTTTTAACACCATTGAGAGCTGAGTCCCAAAGCTCCCTGGTGATACTTAAACCCTGCAGTGAGTCAGAGTTCGTGGCACTTGGTGTAATTTGGGAATAATGTGCATAATATTTTGAATTCTGGCTTTATTTAGAGTATTAGATAATTTTCTTAGTGGTAGTCAGATAGACCATGGTGTTATGCTGTTGTGATGGGGAAGGTGGTGTGATTTTAAGTGTGGGGTTCTTTTTTTTAACTGCACATCTAGAATAGTAGCTAAATTTTATCTAGTATTTAAAGAGAAATCCTTAAACTGCAGAGAACTAAGTAACATATTTTTCCATTTAAAATCTTTAAAATTTAAGGAAATAGTAATTTTAACTTGAAGATGTATTTCCTAAATAAAAGTTTCTTAAATGTGTTTCACTTCAGGAGTGAGAGATACTAGTGCAATGGACTAGCAAATTATATGGTGATTGTGGTAATTTTCAAAAAGTGCACTTTTTAGTTACGTGATATTAATTTTTTTTAATATTTCATTAAAACTGCATAAAGGTGCAATAAAACAGACAAACACTGTTCCTTTATGAGAAATGACAAATTGCAGGCTTGATTACTTCAGCTTGCTGTGAATTATACTTTGTGTCATTTAATTTGTTCCTATTAATGCCATCATCTGAAAGAAGAAAAAGACACTGGTCACTTGAAGCATGTAATGTTTATTTGCTTGTCCTGGAAGAGGATCTGCTCCAAAGTCCTCAGGATAGTGTGACTCCGATGAGAATCGGGCTTTATATTACTAGTAGGATCGGGGTCGGAGAACAGAATTATCATTTCAGGAAGTTACTACTTTAAGTCACAGAATCACAGAATGGGTCATCTGGTCCAACCTCACTGCTCAAGTAGGATCATCTTGGAGCACAGGGCACAGGATTGTCCAGATGGTTCTGGTTCTGAATAGCTCCAGTGAGGATGACTCCACAACCTCTCCAGGCAGCCTGTTTCAGTGTACTGTCACCCACTGTAAAGAAGCTAGAGGTGCAGTAAGCCCATTACAACTTGCTTTGGCTTACTACTGCTTTCCAGATCCTGTGAAATCATTCATACAAGTAGAGATCATCCCTCCCTGCAAGAACCAGCAATCAGAAGCCAAGTCTCTCCCATGCTGTAGGGGAGTATTCCTGCATGGAGGCAGGCAGCAATTTGGGGCAAATATTGGGGACACTTGTTCACATTTTCACAGAATGGTTTAGTACAGCCCATTTCTTTTGTCCAAATGTGCCCAGATCCAACATGCATGGAGCCGTGGCTGTTGCTTCTCCAATGAAGTTAAAAGTCCAAGGCTAACTTGTCTCTGGCCTGTCTGTTCCCACTGTGCTATTGCAGCCTCACATTGAATATTGTGTGCAGTTTTGGGTGCCATGAAAGATACAAAGCTACTATAGAGCATCCAAAGGGGGGACAGCAAAGATGGTGAAGGGCCTTTGAGGGGAAGCTGTATGAGGACCGTCACTCGGGTCTGTTCAGCCTGGAAGAGACTGAAGGGAGACCTCACTGCAGTTACAACTGCCTCATGAGCAGAAGAGGAGGGGCAGAGACCCACTTCTCTGTGGTGACTCATTATAGGAGTCAAGGGACTGGCGTGGAGTTGTGTCAGGGGAGGTTTAGGTGGGATATTAGAAAAAGGTTCTTCACCCAGAGGGTGATTGGGCACTGGAACAGGCTCCCCAGGAAGGTGGTCACAGCACCAAGCCTGACGCAGTTCAAGTGGTATTTGGACAATGTTCTAAGGCACACAGTGTGACACTTGCGGCTGTCCTGGGCAGGACCAGGAGTTGGTCGCAACGATCCTTGTGAGTTTTTTCCAACCTAGAATATTCTGTGATTGCGTCTGACCTGATGTAATGCATTTCGCCCTGGAAGGGTTTTCGCGATAACCCGCGGGCACGCCGGGGAGCAGAGCCAGGCCGGGCGGGCTGGGGCGGCGGAGCGAGGCGGGTGGTGCGGCTGT
>WEIT01031421.1:26076-37283 GCA_013389985.1 Dryoscopus gambensis
TGATGGAGTGGCTTTGGCTGGACTTATCTTGTATAGCCATAGACTGAACAATCTGTCTTTAATACGTGAGACTGCAGTTAGGTGGATGCAGTGGCTGGATGCCAGATAAGGCGACCTGCTGCAGTGATGCTGATGCCAAGTGGATGAAGAAGGAGAGAGGATGAAGAGGGTGGGGTAATGCTCTCTGTCTTCAGCGAAGAAGACCAGGAAGAGGGTGTGGTGGTTCCCTCTGTCTTCGGAGCAGAAGACCAGGAAGAGGGTGTGGTTGTGCCCCCTCTCTTCACAGCAGAAGAAACCCTCGGCCCCAGGGGTTATAAAATGGGGGGGACTCTTTGTCCCAAAAAGGAGCTTCTGGTACTTGGTAAAGCGTCATTGAATCCTGAGGGCAGTCTCAATCCATGGATGGTGGTGAGAGCACCAGACATGGAAGGACACTATGGTTTGCAAGAGAGACTCCTCTCTTCTTAAATGAACTGAGAATTGATTATTTGAGTATTGGTAACCGATCAGAAAATCCAAGGTTTTGTCTGATTGTGGGAAGGGTGGAAGTTGGGAGGAGGAGGAATGTTTCAGAGAGTTTTCATGTTTCCTGTGTGTCTCTTTCCTTAATGTAGTTTATTAAAGTTTTTTTTCCTATTCCTAAGTCTGAGCCTGCTCTGCTCTGTTCCTGATCACATCTCACAGCAGTAAAAATATATTTTCATGGGGCACTGGCATTGTGTTCAGTGTCTAACCATGACACTTGTAAAAACCATTTTGGCAGTTACTAGTCACCTCTTTGTTAGCCAGGTGCCTTAGCATAGTTTCCAGTAGAATCTGCTCTGTGACCTTGCCTGGCACAGAGGTGAAACTGACTGATCTGTAGTTCCCTGGGTCTTCCACTTTCCCCTTTTTAAAAATTGGGGCTACATTTCCCTTTTTCTGGTCATCAGGGACTTCACCTGACTGCCATGATTTTTCAGAAATGATGGATAGTAGCTCAGCAGCTTTGTCTGCCAGCTCTCTCAGGAGCCACAGGTGAAGCTCACTGGGTCCCATGGACTTGTGCACATTTAGGTTCCTTAGATGGTCTTGAACTTGATCCTCTCCTACAGGGGGCTCAGGATTTTCATCCTCCTGGTCCATGCATCTGCCTTTCTTGACTTGGGTGGTATGGCTTGAGTACTTGCCATTGAAGACAGAAGCACAGAAGTCATTGAGAAACCCAGCCTCCTCTTTGTCCAGGGTAGTCAGGTCTCCCTTTTCCTTCTGGAGAGGGCGCACATTACCCCGGTCTTTCTCTTGCTTGCAACGTATCTATAGAAGCCCTTCCCATTATCCTTAATATCCCTGGACAGACACAGATCTAACTGGGCCTTGGCTTCTCTAACCTTGTCCCTAGCTTCCTATACAATTTTCCTCTTCATTTCAGGCCCTCTGTCATCATTTCCACTTTCTGAAAGCTGCTTTTTTCGCTTTGAGTTTGCACAGCAGCTCCTTTTCCGTCCATAGAGGCCTCCTGGCATTTTTGCTCAGTCTCTCCTTTGTTGAGATACCTTGCTTCTGAGCATGGAGGAGGTGATCCTTGAAATTCAGCCAGCATTCTTGAACCTCTCTGCGTTCCAGGGCTCTAGCCAATGGGACTCTACCAAATAGGTCCTTGAAGACGCCAAAGTTTGCTCTCCCGAAGTCCAGGGCAGTAAGCTTGCTGCCTGCCCTCCTCACTGTCCTCAGGATCATAAACACCATCTCCTGGTCACTGCAGCCAAGGCACTACATTCCCCACCAGCTCCTTTCTCTTGGTGAGCACAAGGTCCAGTATGGCACCAAGGATACTTTTTTCCTTTTTTGTCAAATGGATCCCATCATCCCCTAGTAAACGAGGCTTGGCAAAGTGAGTCCCATGAGTCTGAGTAACCAAAACCCTAACTAGGGCACTACTGCTCTAGCCATTTGTTGACCTGCCAGATTTGTCTGGATATTTCAAGTCCCTCTCCTTTGACCCAGAGGATACATGAAAAAGCTACTTGAACTCCAGGGCCCTTTACTATCTCTCCCAGGGCTCTGTAGTCCCTCTTACTGCTTCCCAGACTGGTGCCAGCTGTATCGCTGGCTCCCAAATGGAACACTAATAGTGGGTAATAATCTGTGTTTGCACAGGCTTGGGAGCTTCTCAGTAATGTCCCAGATCCAGGCTCCTGGAAGGCTGCACACCTCCCTTGAGAGTGGGTCAGGCCAACAGATGAATGCGTCTGTACCTCCTAAGGTGGAATCACCCCCTGCTATCACCTGCCACCTTTTTTTGGTTGAACTAGTCGTTAATTTCTTTATTTGTGGAACAGGTTGGGCTGCTCCAGTTAGCTCTGGTTGTCTGAGGTCCATCTGGATTATCAAGTTCCTTTTCCCAGTGGCTTTTGACTGAGTTGAAGCCATAGTTAATCCTCTTGTAGTTTGATGGGTGATGACTCACTCCCTAAGTTTTCTGCCTTACTTTTGCCCATGCAAACAGCCACTTATGCTCCTTGGAGGTGCTTAAATCTCCCTCGGATGCTACTGGCAATACCCCCTCCTTGCCAGTGATTTATCACTGATTAATCTATTTTACAGTGCTACAAGATATAGTTAAAGCTAGGTGCATGGTAACAGTGCACTTATGCATGGCAATTCATTATGGCCTTTTAATCCTTTGCATTTAAATTAATTTGCTCACAGCCTTTTTACCCTGATGAGGGCTTTGAATGAGTAAATGGGAGACAGCTGCTTCATTCCATTTCTTGCTGTGACTCTAAAGAAGTGTGTTTCCATCATTTTCCTTGTTGTATTCCATTCAGCAATCTTGAATATCCTCTTGGGCACCCTCTAAAGAACTTTCTTCAAGCCACAGGTGAGAGGGCAGTGACCCACATTTTAACACAGTAGGTGACCCAGAGAAAGCCGTGAAAAGCAAGTGACCTCTGTATTTCTGGAATCAGAATTGGCTGACCTGTTTGCTGTATTCCTTCGCTGCTGCTGCTGCTGCTGCTGCTGCTGCAGAGCTGGCTGACTTGTTTTGCAGTGACACTTTCTCATGACCAATAAGTACAACTGTTTAAAAACCTCTGTATCTGGAGCCATCGTGTGGTGAATTTCTTCATTACCAGTCCTTTTCGACCAACACAGTATTTGTTATTGAATCAATTTTCTTTCTTTTACTAATTTCTGCCGATCATATAGGCAATATTTCAGGAATAGTAAACCCTTTCTGCATGCCACTGGGAAACTTGAGGGTTTTATTGTTATTTTCTGTCTCTCTGTTTCATCTTGCAATGAAAAACTCAGAATGTGGATGTTCTTTGGTGTTTTTTCACAGTGGTTTTTTAGCTTATTAGTCAAACAGAAGTGTACTGTTTACAGACTCTAAAGATTGTTTTATAAAATGAAAGAATGCTGACTTAAAAAAATGTTTTGATTGTATTATTTTTGGCTTTTATATTGCCTTTGAATATATTGGTGATCTATTCATATAAACCAGTGTTCTGCTTTGGTGCATTTAGGTATCTTTTACTTAATTCCACAAATAGGGGATTAGGTGTTGAACTTCCCGTATTTATGACTTTGCAAATGAGTAATTAGAAGATGGAAAATTATGTCTGAAATTAAGTTGAAAAAATGGAAATCCAAGATTGCTTTTCGTTTCTTCCAACATCACACAACTGCTTTGTCTACACTACACCAGGCACTAGAGGATACAGAGATGTCTCACTTGCTGCTATGGATTTTGTTTGAGGGGGGTTTTTTTAGTGGAAATTTTCATCATGAAGTTCCTTGGAAAAGATGGATTCCTAAATTGTTTTAGGGAAATTTTTTCTTCTGACACTTTTAATTTATTTTAGATTCTTTCTGTATGGTCTGTGAGGAGAGAGAACATCTCTGTTCTGTGCAGCACTCAGCCTGCTCTCTTTGCTCCAACAGTAAGAATAGCAAAGAAGGAATGCTGCAATTGATGACAGGCAGTAGGAAGAACTTGGACATTATATGAGAAATAAATTGGTAAGTTAAGTTTTTAATACATTCACATTTCTGTGTATGTTCTTTACTTGCTGTTGTTCTGGCTGACAAAACTTGTAGATCAATGTTTTATTTGCCATTGTACCTGCAAGCCATGAAAACACTCAGAGATAGTTTTTGCATGTTTGTAGCCACAACTGTTTAAAAGTTAATGGGCTAAATAGTGGTTTGTGTTTCAAACTGCCCCTGTCTTCTGAGGATACCTTCAGCAGATGTAAAGCATTCTGCTGAAGTTGGCTGGAGCCCATCTGAAAATGCTTTCACAACCCTGCTTCTAGAAAGTAGGCTTGGTCATAACAGAAATAAAATAAGAAAACACAAGCATCAGTTTGTATAAAATGTATTTGAGAGGAGACATTAAAAAAATACCCTAGAATCTTTTTAATCTTTTCTGTTGAAGTGGACCAAGGAAAGGCTTTACAATAATGATGAAGCATGTACTTGCAATGACATTCTTTATTTCAGGTTATTATGCAAGCTAAACAGCACAGGTCAACTGTTATCTAATTAATCTGGTAAAGTAAGCAAGAATTAGATGGGGTTCTGGAACTGAAGGCTATGGTAACAGTTTTCCTGCAAGATGTAATTCTGGGAACGACTCTGCCATCTAGCTTGCAACAGGAACTTCACATGTGTTCTTGGTGGTGAAATCACCTCTGCAGGTAAGTGGGTGTTGCTTCTTCATCAAGTTCTAATGTTGCAATTTACTCTAGAGTAAAAACAAAGATAGTGAATGTGAAACTACTACACTGCTCAGAACTGTGATTTTAGGGCTTTGCAACTTGTTCCCTATGAACGGCATGGAAATTAGGATTGTTCCTACATAAACTATTGCAAAGAATATGCAAACTAAACCCCCTCCTAACACCTTCATTATTTCATTGTGTAAATTTAAATGATCCTCACTTATAATGTCTTACAGAAGGTCAGTGATCCTCACATACAATGAAATATGTAATATGAAATAATATAATAAAAAGACCCCAAAACAAACCTCAAACTAACAAAATAAGAAAACCCCCACAAAATCCCCCAAATAATTAACACCTGATAATGAAACTGTGCCCCTTTATTTATTAATGAGACTGAGTACATGATAAAGCAGCTCAGTGTGGTAATGAGAAATATGGAGTTTCAGGCCACAGAAGTTTACACTGTGTAGGTACCAAAATGCTCCTCAGGTCTTTTTTCTGTAGGGACTAATTTGGCCCATCTTTATGGAGATGGTGTTCGCCAGAGTGAAATGTCACTCAGACATACCACAGGCCTTCATAACAATGAAACTGGACCATATAAATATGTTTTCATTTTTGATGGGGTTGGGTTTGTGGCTTTCTTTCCCACATTAGAAATGTGCATTATAAATGAGCATTAACTATATCCACACAAGAAACCTCTTCCAGGTCAAGGGAGGTCTGACCTCTTTCCTTCACATACAGTTGTAAAATGCCCTTGTCCATAATACCACAATTTGTCTTAAGGAGTGTCATCTTCCTCTCAATTGCAGCAATTTATTCATGTTTTTGGAAGGAGGAGAGGATAGATATCTGGCATGCCATGTATCCTGCCAAAAATAGACTACAAGGAAAAGCAGCATTTTGATTTAACCTGCCACTTTAGTACAGGAAAGGTGGAAGCATTGGAGTAACAAAACTGAGGTATCAATATCGTGGACAATCAAAGACAAAATGGGTCTTACCGGGTATTTCAGTGGATGACTCCTGGGTTGGTTCTTGGCTTGGCCCCACACTTGGCTTAGGGGTAGAGTCAGTACTTGAATCTCCGCTCAGCTCCCAAGTGGTCTGTTCACTTTCTTGCACTCCACTGTTCCCAGCTTGCTCTGTGCCATTCTCGTTTTGTGAGTCTCCACTGTAGTCCGGGGGCAGCTCTGTGCTTGGCTGCGTGCTGGGATCTGTGCTTTGCTCCACGCTTGTTGCCTCGAGCACTGGGGTAGGAGTGGTACCTACAAATAAAGTGAAAGGAATTTACAGGATGAGGAGCATGGTTTGAAAAGTTATTTCTAGGCATATCCAAAAATGTGCATAGTTCTTTTTATGGATCAGAGATCCCAAGTAGGAGTTTAGGCAGGGGGAGAAAAGTAACTCTAGGGGTAAGTACAATATGAATGTGAACCTTAAATTGACAAATGTGGATTTGCCAATATGTTGTTGACTCACCTTCTGCCTTTAGTTGATGAACCAGGATCAGAATCAGCAGTGCTGAAAGGATCATCATCTTTTTCTGCATGGTCACCTAAATGCCACGTAAAGAACAGGCCTTTGGAGCAAAACTTGAAATGTGTGGCAGACAGAAAGCCCTGGGTATTTAAAGGCAAGCTCCTACATCTGCACACTTTGACATCTGCCTGAAAATAACAGGTTACAAAACCAACATCAAATTACATTCTCAAAACAAATGGAGGATCTGTCAGAGACCGTAATCAGGCAATTCCTGCCCTTTGCTTCAGGGTGAGATAACCTTTGCTGCAAGCAGTAAAGGACTTTGGGGGCAGAGAGGTGGGACAGTGGTGGCCCAAACTGCAGTAGCAGTGATAGTGATGTCACTGTGTGCCTCTGGCAGTGCTGGTTTCTCCAGGCAATCGATCCTGTTGGTTTGAATGAGGATCTTCAAAAATCCTTTGATATGACACTTGACAGATTGAATATTCCTTTTGGGTAACAGGTGAAAGGTGAGGTGTGACTAAAAAACGTGCACCTGGCTTCCGTGTTGTAAGGAAATAATAACTGTGAAAGAACAGCAAAGTTTTGGTCAAGCATTTCATTGGGAAGACTTCCTTTTTCGTCGTTGAAAACTTGTGTGTTTGTGTGTGTGTTGTTCAGCCTGTGATATCTCAGTCCCATAATGGTGCACTTGAAAGGTTTGGACAGAATCAACCAAGTCTAAGGAGGACCTGTCTCCTGCGTGCGGTTTAATCAGCAAAGCACGATCGTTGTTCCAAGGGCCATTTCTGATGCAGAGAGGTTGCTCTGACTGCATTCATGCATTTCAGTTCCCCATGACCTTCTCCATCCAGGGAAGTTGGTCATGACCAGACACTGAGAGGTTGTGGCAATTGTAACCAGGTAAGTTATATTTTGGGGTCTGCTGAGGGAGTAGTGGGCCTCAGGGCTGTGTGAGCAGCTCTCTGTGTTGCAGATAGAGAACTGCGGGCCTGGTTCTGTATATTACGCTCGTATGAGTGGGTGGTGTAATTGCTGCAACTAGCAATTCTGCAGTAATTAGCAGAATTAGGTTAATGTCAAATCAACGTAAAAGAATTCTGAATCTGACTCTGTAAGATTTCCCCCACCCTGTTTCCCTGATTTCACTTGTTTAATATTGCATCAACTTAGTTTTTCAACCCAGTGTTTCTTTCAAGTTGCTTCTACCTCTAGGGTTTGCCTGAGGCATTATTCTTCTAATCAAGCTTTTTATGCTGCAACAGAAGCATTTTATTTTTTCTTGAAAAGAAAAAGAAATACTGATGCCCATGAACACCTACTGGTACATGGCTGCTGCAGCAGATTTCTCCTGTGTTACTGGTTTCAACTGAATGTTGATGTGTAACATCATCTTTTTTCAATTGTGGAAGAATTTTTCTTCAGTATGGAAGAATTTGTTGCCAACTCACCTATAAGCGGTAACAATATGATGCACAGGTCAAAAATCTGCAGATAACTATCTCCAATGAGCAAGATTTCTCAGTGTAGACCAAGAACTCTTGTTTTTCATTCTTGAAAATGTTTTTCCTACACAGTGTTCATGAGGTACTGGGGCTGCTAGTTGTGAAGGAAGCGTAAATAAATATGTTGCAGAATTTGTTACTCCTAATGAGTTACTACTGTACAAGGAAAGAGGAATTGTCATGTTACTCTCTCAGTGGATCTCTAATTTGGTTTTGAAATATTTATCTTCCCTTTTAATGAGGCTCATTGAGCACAGTTGCTCACCTTGCTCTTCTCAGGCTCTTCTGTTCATTTCATTGTTATAGTTTCTAAAAATTTGAAGCAGTGAATTTAAGCTTTTTAAGGCGGGGTTTCAGGTAAGCTGTTTGTCTGGAGACAAAGTTAGTTTCACTGTTTTTTCACCGCTCCCAGTCATATTGTTAAGGGGAAATCTCAAAAAGTAGTAACAAAAGAATACATTTTGAGTAGGATTTCTTACTATTTGAGGTTTTGGGGTCTTTTTTAGAATTAACACAGAGCCTGTCACTATTCAGTATCTTCAGTGATCTGAAGGTAAAACAGTTAACATACTGAAGGAATCATCAGATGAGATGAGAATCCTGTGGAGTAAGTAATGGTGAGGACAGAGGTGTGTTACAGGTTTATTGCTTTTAGCTGCAATTTTTCCAATGCGCCCCAGCCAGAAAGGCAAGTTACATGTACAGCATAAAGGAGTAAAAGCCATACTTAAGCAGTGAAGGCTGCACCTGGAAATATCTTGCTCCAACTGCTCCTGTCCCCAGATTCCCAAATGTGGCCCTCAGGCCAAATATTAACATCCCTTATAGAATATAACCAAGCTAGAGAGGGTAAAGAAATAAGCCATAAATGTTGAAAATAATCCTCCCTATGAAGGGACAAATCTTTTCAGATGCCAAGTCTGTTTATTTTATCAAAAAGAAGGATACAGGAGTGACTTATGTTTTTTCTTTGCATAAAGAGGGAAAAACCCCTAAAAAGCTAGGTCCTAAAGCAGTCATTAATGGCATGGATGGAGGCATAGCAAGAGACTGTGGCTTGGTGCCAAAGCAAAATTAATGATTTAGGTACTAATCACTGGATTGACTATGAGGGAACTGAGCGGGATTGAAAAACCTGGTGGTTTAAAAAACCCCCCTAGGTATGACTATCTAATGGTTCCTCCTAGCCTTGTTGTCTTTTGGGTCTCAATTGTCCAGATTGATACTGGACTCCTAGGAAGAAGCAAATATGGAGATGGATCGCCACCTTATTCTGTGAGGTGGTGGAAGATACTTGGTCTCACTGTTAAAATGCAAGAAGGTTACAGCATTTGTAACATTCTGGTTACAAACGTGCAGTTTGTGCAAACTGTTCATACACCATGTCTGCCTCACTCATGTGCAGAAGATGGAAAGCTGTGCAAGTGTCCACTTGTCTTTAGCCAGGGCGATAGAAGTGAGCTCCACCTTAACTGAATTAGGGTTTTGAAGGATATCTGATAGAAACCTGATCGTGACAGAAACTCTCTGCTGATACCTGGAGTAAAACAGGTTGTGATGCCACAGTGTCAAACCATTTCTGTGGAGGGACAACTTCACTCGTTCTCAGTACCCATTTGGTCCTGGTGCCTTGACTGATACAGAGACTGGCAACCTGGACTCCAGCAGGTGTAGAACAAGCAATTCGTCTTTCGTAAGCTTCTGTGCCTGTGCAATGACTGGATATAGGAACTTGTCTTGCATTGTAATGATTGAGTGCAAGAGCTCCAAAGGTGTGCTGTGAAGGCAAGCACAGTGCTGGGAAGTTTTGACAGCAAGTAATGGTAACTGAATGTGATATGTAGCCGCCCTTCCCACTCACCTCCAAATTCAGAAATACAGTGCAGGGTATTTAATAAAAGTGTTTTCACATCCTAAGAATATTGTGAATAAATGATACTAAAATAATTTTAAAAAACTTATTTCCTTTCTTCCCTTGCAGATGTTTTTTATATTTCTTGCACTTGAAAGCAAGCCGGAGTCATGAAATGAAGCTCAGTGAAGCTAGAATCAAAGCAAGGGACATTGCTTGTGAGATGGTGGAGGAACTAGTTATTAGAAGTTTGCACAGGCTCAGGAGAAAACTGCATATAAAAGTAAAACTGTAGGTAAATAACTTGGTAAATGGAAGCAACATCCAGACCAAAAGTTCCTCCGATGAAAAATAGGATCATAGACTAATTCAGCTTGGAAGGCATTGCAGGGGATCTTTAGTCTGATATCCCACTGAAAGCAGGGTCACCTGGCTCATACCATTTTACTCAGAACTTTATTCAGTCTGGTTTTGAAAGCCTCCAAAGACAGAGTCTGCATAACCTCTCTGGGCAACTTGCTCCTATTCTTGACAGTCCTCACAGTGAAAAAGTGCTTCCTTATGTTCCATCTGAACATTCCTTGTTTCAGCTTATGCCTGTTGTCTCTTATCCTCACATCCTTATCCTCTTATCCTTATATCAAGCATGGCTTACTGGAAACCTTCAATAGCTGGAAAGTGAGAGAATATTAGTTGGGGGCTGACATATTACATGTGTTTATGTGTATAAAATATAAAGACTTTCTATAAATTCTAACTTTTCTCTGGGCATCAACTCATGGCCACTTTTGCAAATAGGGCGCTAGGTTAGGTGGATCCTTGGTTAGACTGGGTTATGCTGAACAGTATCCTTTGTTGGACTAGTGTAGGGGAGGGAAGGGTCTTAATGTTAATTTGAGTCTCTTAAACAGGTGCAGAACACTTAAAAAAATTGCTGTTTGAACAATAAGCAAATTCTCATAATGTTGTGTTTTAGGGTTAGTTTGGATTCTTTTGATTGCTTTTATTTTTGCACCTTACCAAAGGAGGTCATTTGGAAAATTGTTTAATTTAGAGAAGTAGACTCGGTGCTAAGGAGCTGTGAGTTTGGATTGTACAACACTAGACAGAAACTACTGTTTTAAAAACAAGCTACTTTTTTTTGTTAGCAACAAAGACCAGACATTCTGGAAAGGTGAAGGATGCCAAGACTAGTGCATTCTTTCCTTGTGAGCTGATGCTTAGGGCATCTCGTGGCAGATAAAACTATTCATGTTTTGGAAAAGTATTGTCCCTTCAGGTACTTAATTTTTGTTTTACAAAGAAGTCTCTCTTTTTCATGGAGATTACTTGAGAGAAAAGGAAAGTCAAAGATTCTAGTCAAGTTCCACAGGAGAAAAAGAAGAGTGTTTTGTACGTCACTTAGTATTTAATGTTTCAGAAGGCTTTTTGGAGCTAATTGTTTGATTGTTTGTTTTGTTTCACCAATAAGACAAATTTTGGCATTTTCTGGAGAATCTGAGAAAAAATATAAAGTCAGGATCTTTTGTGTATAGATAAGGGTAGGCTAAGTTACATATCAGAAGCTCTAAATACAATGGTTTGAAATAATGTTTTGTGATTCAGGCCAGATTTTCAGCATTACTGGGAATACAGACACTTTTC
>WEIT01031421.1:37820-57806 GCA_013389985.1 Dryoscopus gambensis
TGCTCACTGTGGGTGTTATTTGGGTTGTCTCATTTTCTCCATTACCTTTAGGTGCTTTTGGAATCTTATTATGTGTTTTGCCTTATTAAATCTGATGGCAGTGCTTTCCATAAGCTAGTAATGGAAAAATGAATGATAGTTGAGAAATTAATCCATTATGTGTGACGAATAACAAGGTGGAGAGTTGATCTTTACAGAAAAGCTGTCAGAAGTCACCTGTTTTATGTGTCCTTATTTCTAAAAACATTTCAGAGCTGACTGATGTTTGACTGACTTAATCGACCTACAGGTTCACTGTGTAAGGAGAATATCCAACTGCTCAATTAAGGCAGCTGTAAGCCACTTCGTTGTGCTGAAGAGAATGATCTGATTCTGTTTTGCTTAAATGGTCATCTCCTAGGAGTGGTTCATGCAACTTCCATAGAGAATTGTGCTCTCTATTTAAAATAAACACCCAGGTAGTCATTAGGTAATGTAGCCTAGTATAATGTTATTACGTGAATGTAATGAAAATACTGTAGATAAATAAGAGGCAGCTCATCTAAAGCTCAATAAGGACGTCTAAGTCCTCAGTAAGGACTGAGGAGACAGTTTATATCTTGTCTTTTCTGCTAAGTATTTCAGTTTATAAGAACATGGTAAACTGGGAGCTCTCTGAAGCTGTGCAGCCCTTGGTTCCTCTGTAGAAAGTTTCCACGTTGCTTAAGCACTTCACTTCGACATCCTGTTAGTTGTACCAGCTGAAGGAGTGAAGAAAAGACAGAGCACGTAAATCTTTACTTTCCCTGTTCTTTATTGAGGGTACTCTAATTTTGGCCATGTAAATTTGGATGTAAATTTGAATTCTTGCACATGAACAGATACAAAAGCCTTTACAGAAGCTCCTGTTTAATTTTGAGTGGCAAAATTTGCCACAACTTAAATCAGACTGTAATATGACTTCCATGGATTGAACTTGGGTAGAATGATAAAAGATTACTCAACCAGCTGAACTAACAAAGCAAAAATTCCACCCAGGATGTCTTGATGCTCTCTCCTCCTCTGCTTTGTCCCTGTGCTTTCTCTTCTGATACCAGTGGTGCTTAAGTGCTTTCTGGGATGCTGATTCAACTTGCTGATGTGCCAGAAAACATTTTTCCTACTATACTGAAAAATTAAGATACCTCAGTAGAGGTCGAGTGAACAGTGGAGGTGATACAGAGAAACAGTGGAAACACATGGCCAAGAGCAGAGTATGCTGGTCACCTCAGCTGATCTTGTCTGGTAGCTCCATCACTCTCTTGAAAGATATCAATTGAAATGGTGGGTTGTAGTTACTTCTTCTCTATGTAAGAACAAATTAGCAGTAATTAGTCCAACTGGAGCTGATGTAGTTGTAGCAGTTTTGGGCCAGACACAGTAGAGCTGTCTCAGAAGAGCCCTCATGCAAATTCTGGCACTAGTGGACTGGGCAGCACCAGACAGAGCTGTGGATTGTGGTGTTACAGCTCAGAAGTGCACTTTGGGCTTCCCTCCCACCAAGCCTTGTTGATTTTAGTGGAAATTCTCATGCCACCCCAGCCTTGTCCATAGTTACTGACAGTGACAAGGATTGACATTTGAGACCAGGCAAGAATGTAAGAGCCAGCAAGGCAGTTTGTAGTGGTGCTCTGCTGAGAAAAGACAGACAAGTGGGATTGGCTTATACATTCATCTGCTAGTTTGTTTAGAAGGAGATGCAGGCTGGCTTTTATCAAGGCAATATTTTCTACTTTGTATTCTTGTTCCATGTCCTTTCACGTCACAACATCACCATGTCCTTTCAGTCTTTCCTTTCTGCATCTCCTTCTCCTGCCATTCTTTTCTAAATGCATGTTTGTCACTATTTCATAAGACAGCTTTAGTCTCCCTTCCATGGAGGGTCATCTGAAAGAGATCAGGAAGGAAGAAGCTCACCTGAACTTTGCCAGGAAGGAGTGGATAGAAGCATTTTCTTATCTGTAAGACTTCAGCCTCTCAGCTTTCTACCAGAGGGCGAAGATGCTTACTCAGAGATAATGTGACCCTGTTCAACTTTTGGAAACTGTGGTTTACCAAGCAGCGTATTTGACTCTGTATGTCATGGTTTCCCATTGCCTTTGGGAGCTTTTCTGAAATGAAGTGCTTTGTGTAGATAAAGATCTATGGAAAAACAAGTGCCAGAGCAGCACAGATACCAGAGCTCACCTGCTTTGTCAAGGATGTTACTGTAGTATCCCAATTTCAGCAGGTTCTTGAGAAAATGGGAGAGTGCTTTAAAAATTGTTTGTGAGCATCATAATAAAGTAATGGATTTCATGAGCATCTTTCTTGTACTAGGGAAGCATGTTCAATTATGAATTGTTTTTCTTGTTTAGGGTTCAGCATTTCTAAAGCTAGTGGAAGATGTGTTATCAACTTCAATAAGAACAGCTGTGAGGAATGCTAGAGCTCATATCTTCTGCCTTTTTAAATTTAATATGAGTTAAGAAGTCGTCTTCCTCTTCTTCTGGAATGTTCCTGTTCAGGTTAATATCACACCAGTAAATTGGGTTCATCCAGCTGTTTTGATTCTCCATGAATACCTGTTTGGCATATGCCTTTGCTCTGACTTCAAAACTTCATTGTTATCACTCTTGATAAGTTTTCCATATCGACAGCCCTTGAGCACAGCAGCTGTTGGATCAAGCAAGAGCTTTCCTTAGCATTCTGATTATTCTCTTAGATGTGGGCTTGGATATTCATGGATTCAACTCAGTTTGCAGTTATGGTATGTGCTGTTTTTCTTTGTGAACTGGATAGGTATGAAGGATGTCTAACAACTCAAATGGAAAGGGATTATGTGATCTGATGGGTATAACTGGAGGCTGGCTGGATGCAGTGATCCAAAATAACTCTTCTGACTTTCCCTTTGCCCACCTCCTTCCTGAGACAGAGCAAGCTGGGCAAAATGAATGTTTCAGAATTTCTTCCTCTTGTAATTTTTACTACTTAATGTCCTGTATTCAGATGATTTCTATTTCTCCTCACTCTGCCCACAGAGAAGTAGAAATGGAGTGTTCACAGAGGTGGGATTACATTCTACAGCCTGATCTGAATTCCAGTGGCACCAAGAAGGGTCTGTCTGTTTCTAGGCCCTTCTTGTTCTCCATTGTTTGGTTATGTTAGTTTCCCTATATAACAGTGTGAAGGCAGGGATGGAAATAATGGTCAGCTTGGCACCATGGTGCAGCTCCTAGGTGGTTCATTCTACTTCATAATGTATATGCCTCCCAACTTCCTTCAGGCTCCTAGGATTTGATAATGAAGTTTCTATTGTACTGCTGTTTTAGTCTGTCGTTACTTTTTAGATGCAACATAAATTCACATGAATTCCAGCACATCCCTAAGACTGACATCTTGTTTCCACCCTCTAAGCTTGCCTCTGCGACATTTGTCTGTCTATGCAGTCAGACAAGCCAGGGGAACTATTTTGCTGGAAAAGGGCTCAAAACAAAAAGGGTGATTTCTGCCGGATTTTTTTCCAGTCCTGGTTCATGGCGCAGCTGTGTGAGTTTCCAGAGGGAAAGCATAGTAATGACTGTAGCAGGGTAGAGCTGTAGAGGGTGGACTACACTGTTCAGCAGTGGTCTGACTTTATTTTGGGACTTTTAAAGCACCTGAGTTGCAATGAAGATTGAGGCATGCAAAGCAGAACAGATGCCAGAAGCGGAGGCAGAGCTTGCCTTTCCCTTGTCAACAAAGGAGCTATTTGTAACGCAAGATGCTGACTCCCACCTGGAGGACGGGAAATTCTGGTCTTGTGAAGCGTGCCTGCTACTTAGTAGGTAAAGCTGCTGTGATTTATGGCAAACCAAAAAGGTGCTGTGAGCACAGCAATCGGGATTTCTGTTGAGAAAAAAAAAGGGACTGTATTAAGGAAGAAATATTCTTTGAGTTAGAAATAGGTGTCAGGTGATTGGCTAGCAGAGCTGTGGTTATCTGCTTCTTATCTTGGGGCTAGTAACTGAGCCCCTGTAATGCAATGTTCATCTAATGCAGGTGTAAGTACTTTATAAGAAAATCCTGATGCAATCTGCTCTTTGTGAGGTACTGAAAGAGTTAAGAGAAAACTTCATCTCTGCTCAGCCTAGCAGCATCCAGTTCAGAAGATAAAAGCACGCTTCAGCGTGAACAGCCTGAAAAATGTATTTGAAAATAAATTGTTTAATGCCAATTGTCATGAAGAATTTATTTTCAAATATGTTTTGCAGTTTGCTCATGCTGAAAGGTCCTTTTATCTTTGTAAATGCCAGACTGTGGGACTGAACAAAATAGGTAGCTTTCCTTTTAAATAAAGTGGAAAATATTGGAGCAAGATTATATCTGTCACAGATTATAATATTTATATATTTTTCAGCAAATCCAAATTCCCCAAGGACTGTCAGATTCGTATGAAGTCTCAGAGTCCTGAATTTTGTGTCTGGGTATGTGATTGCCTTAATGGAAGACCAAGCTGTTTACATTTGCTTTACCAACCGTCAGTTAGACTTGGTCACGTGAACATAGAAGCCCATCTAAAGCTGTTTATAAGGATGATACTTCAGGTAACACAGTGAGCGCATGTGTCATGGCTCAGCCTGACACTTAGGTTCAAACTTGGCAGTCCTGGCCACATCCATTACGATTTCTTAGCAACCTCTTGCTTAAGAACTAAGTACCATAGGTAGCTGTAGCCTGCACTCCAGAGAACACCCTGAGTTCTGCCATTTTCTGGACAGCATCAATTACTTTGCATGCTTAAAATACTGTAAATCCTGTCTCTTCTGGAAAATTATTAATTCCTTTATTTCTTTCTCGGAAGTTCCAGAGAAAATGTAAAACTCCGGTCAGACAAGTTTTGTTTTATTTTGTTTTTACTTTTTTCTGGTACTGTGATGACCTCTAGAGATATAAAGCTTGTTAACCATTTAGAAGTGGAACTGAAGTTTTGGATGTAGGACTTGTTGAGGTGTGTTAACCAGTTAAAAAGTTTGCATTCTAGTAGAGCTCAAAAAGCCCTATTTAAAATCTCTATAAAATACAGTTTGAGTTTATCCTGCATTATTGATTTTACAAAACATATCCCAAGCACTTGGGCACTGTCATGGAAGCCAGGGTTTGGTCTGATAGGATGTTTGTAAGCAAATACAGCTGCTCCCAAAAAGGGCAGTCCTGCTTTCCCTTTTTCCCATCATCAGAGGCATGTGTCTACCTTTGCCTTAGGGCAGGGGTGTCTGATCCTCTACCGAAACTATTCAGTGAACTAAACAGAGAGAAGGCTGCCAGCACTGAGGAGACCCTGGGAGCACACATGTAAGGCAGACACTGCTTCTGCCAGAAGGGACAGCAGCCACCCATGAAGTCATGCGGCACTGAGAGATGAACAGGCATGCTGCAAGTGTTTTAGGTATGTTCATGATGTGCTGGAGGACTCCCACAAGAAGTGATGAATATTGTAGAACAGCCTGTTAGGATTTGTAATTCTGTGCTTAGATCAGCAGGGGGAAGGTATGCTCTTAATACATAAACTGAATAATAATGGTAAAACCAAATAGCCATTCTTTAATTCATCCATCCATCATGGACTCTGGATGAAGCAGCAGACTTAGGTTATATTGGCACGTGGCTCAGAGGACCTGTATAAATATTGCACAGGAAACCAGATCTGCCACTTCCTAATGGTGGAGTAACGGACTGTGCAATGTTCAGAGCAATATTTGAATGTAATTTTATATATATGATAGACACAAAAATAGGTGTCCAGATGTATGACAGATGTCCAGAGGCCTGTGTCTTTTGATGGTGATAGGTATGTAGAGCATAGGAGAGGGCAAAGTCTTCCCAGATCTCTGGCTTTCTGTTGTCCCAATGGCCTGCTCTGCCCTGCTGAAGTATATGAGGAAAGAGCAGAAAGGAGTCTCTTATCAACAGACAGGACAAAGCCATGGGCCAGTGGGTACCAGGAGGTGGTGCTGGTGGTGATGATGATGGGAGAAGCGTGGAAAATTAGGAACTATTGGTAAGGGTTGTCGTAGGAGGGTACAACAGAAGAAATTAAGAAAGTGTTACAAGGACAGTACAGGAATCCACCTGGAGGCATATGTGGAATTGGACATCACCATTAACAGCTGTAGGAAGAAGGAGGACATGTGTAGAGATTAGGAAGGAATAGCAACCTCTCACTGGCATGTGTTCTCACAGGTAATGGGAACTTTGCAAGGAATAAGGCACAGCTTGACAGCTCTTCTTGCAGCTAATAGGACCTTTTTGACAGCCTGAAGTTTTTTCCAGGATATGCTTGATGCCATGTTCTTGAAAGAGGTTTGTCTGAATGTTACAGAATGAAGCTCCTGTGTATCTCTGAGGTATAACAATGGTAAAAATCTAATGAATACGGTACAAGATTTTCTCATGTCAGTGCCTTGGCCGTCTGTGGGGAATGGCAGGAGGAAAGCAGCACCATAGATTCCCAGACAGGTGATGTGGGATGGGTATTATTATTAAAAACCTTTTTTCTTGTCACAAGCTCAGTTTGGTTAGAAGTCGAAACTACCAGCAGAGAGGAGTACTGAATATTAAGATTTGCCTTGATTCCTGTTGTGAGATGTGTATTTCCAGGCACTGCTAGCAGACAGGCTGACCTGAGATACAGATGGAGGCAGATGTCCTGGGAGAAAACAAGTGTAGACCATCCTCTCCAATTCTCCGTGGGAGAGTTAAACATTACTTATGCCTGCTCTATTGTTTTTAATAGTTCTGGGGTGTTTTTTTAATGCTCTATGGCCCAGAGCTTGTCAAATGTTTGAAGATGTCACAGCTCTGGAGTGAGCTAAGTGCAGGGCTCACATATCCCAGGCAGATACTAAAACACAGGAGGACTGTGGCCTGAAGCACTGGGGAATGTTGATAGTGTTGAGCAACTCTGCCTCAAGGAAAGGTGAACCCAAAGCCTCACTAAAGATAAATTAGGGTGCACTAGAAGAGACTAAAAACTTTTTGTTTTTCAACAGCAGTCTGTTGTAATATAATATCAGCAAGTTATAGGAATTTAAAAATGAACTACTTACTTTATTTGCAGCACTTAAGTAAGAAAACAGTAGGGCTTTTTATTTCTTTGATTATTCTCTTGGAATCAAGAATGTCCTTAAAATGCTGGTCAAATTTGCGGTGATCTTTCTCCTGGCAAAGCTAAGTAATAGCCGTTTAGTATACATCACAACTTTTCTCCTTCTAGATTACGACAATAGTAAGCTTTAAAAAAAAATGCAACACCCTCCCAAAACTACAGGGCAATTCATTCCAGAGCTATAGCTGTCCAGTTGAGCAGAACGGGGATTCTTGGACCTATTTTTAAATTAATTTAATTTTTTTTTTAACTGCTGGAAGTAGTGGGGACCTCTTATCCCAAACATCAATTTCTGCATAAGCTTGATGTAGCTCTGTTCCAGTGGATACTTTTTTATGACCCCTTCTTTGACTGTAGACTCAGTTTAAGGGTTGTAGCTCTGCAGAGAGCACTGAACTTGTTCCTAAGAAGCCTGTGCTCTGTTCCTGGCTTTCCATGCAGTCTGCTGCTTGGCACTAAGCAGCTCACTTTCCTTCTGTTCTTCCTCATATCCCTTATATATCTCATCTTTTCGAATGACAAATGTTGGGGCTGGTGAGCTTTCTTTTGATGTAGCCGCAGATCAGCCAGGGCAGGGAGGAGTCAGCTGGTGTCAGCCAGGGTTTTGTGTGTTGGTGGTTCCCAAAATGAGCTCTGAGGGCCTGTGGGTGGGTCTGGGAGCTCACTGGAAATGGCCTGTGGATATTATGAGCCCCAAATGTTGACTGGGCTGATTGTTGTCTGCTAATCCACAAGGAAAAAAAAAACAGGGGATAGTTGGTCTAGATGAATGCTGTCTTGTGGGCAACAGCAACAATAGAAGGCAAAGGCCTGCCATATATCAGTGTAGAATTCTCTGATAAAGGTATATATAGCTTTTGTCATGTCCTTGTTCTCAAATTTAAGCTGTTTACTTCAAGTTTGGATTATTATTCTATTTAAACGAAATGCATACTTTGCATTCATTCTTTAAAATCAGAGATATCTAATGCTTTTTTACTAAGCCATAAGTATTATTTTTACTATTATTTAATTTTCAGCAAAACTCAGAGTTTTGTCTGCATTCCTATCCTTTTCTGAAATAAAGAATTCCCCCATGGCCATGATAATAGTCTGTAGCATAGCATAGTCTTATAGATATATTTGCACTGGGCTGTATTAAACTCAGGCTGTATTAAAGAAAAATCTGCCTTGAAGCAGGTTTCTGACTGAAAGGGTTGTTCTCTTTAAGAAATGTAAATTACTCAAAGCTGCAGTTTCAGTTTCTTGCAGTCCCACCTGCCGTTCAGGAAGTGTCTGTTTTCAGATGGAATTCCTATGGGGGAGGAAATTCCCCACAGATTAGGAAGGATTTTTCATGTAAGACTATTTTGATTTGTATAAGGGTCTAAAAGGCTATTTTTCATGTCACTGGAGAACTTCTAGCCAAACAGATTTTTTTTTTTTTTGAGCAGCTTCACTTGAAGGTATTCTTGTTCAGAAGTAGAATTCCTAGGAGTTGTTGCAACTAAGACTATTTCTTAATGATTTAATTACCCAAACCCTGCATTTAGATAGAAAGAAAAATAAAGAATCATAAGCTAAAGTAAACCCTTATCCTTGTGCCTAGGACATCTGTTAACTTAAATATACAAATTAAAAACCACAGTGTCAGCTCCCTTTCTCTCCAGCAGGTCTGTGGGGCAGATGCAGTCAGATGTGCTGCCCAAAGCCCAGATACCCTCAGTGATCTGGGCAGAAGCACTGTTTGACTATGAGAGTGCATAGAGACTCTCTTCCTGATCTGTTTTCTAGTTGAAAACACCTTTCAATTTCATCGGAAAAAATGAACTGGTTTGGACTTTGGGAAATATGCTTCAATCAAAATCCAGAAGAGGGAGCCCTCCATCAAAATAAGGCCCTGCACTGGATCACTACCAAGATTCACAAAAGTTTCCACTTTCTCATCCACCTGCTTATAAATCACTTGGTGGAATTTCTTGCCTGTCTGCCTATTCTTTAAAGCCTAACAGCTCACAGTTTCTAGCTTTAAACAATATCATTCAATAATTGACATGCATGTGTGAGTTTTTTTAAAGACTCTGGCTGGACACATCAGATACGGAATTCAGTCCCTATAACAGAAGGGCTTCCATTATCCTGCAAAGAAAAACAACTTTTTTGTGCCACGCTTAGTGTATCAAATAGCAAATTCTGATTTTCACTCAGAGCAAAACCTTCCTCTGCTTTAAGGAACCTTGCAGTTATCAACCTAGTTCTTGCTTGGCTGAAGTCAGTAGAGTTTGCTGTTGTCTTTGATAGAAGAGGGAACAGGCCTTTTAGTATCACAGACTGTTTATGCAGGAATTTCTCTCAGATCCTCATGATGGGTAATTAGCTCTGAGCAAGACCAATCTGTAGCATATTGAAGCCAAATGACCTCTCATACTGTGTGTGCTATTTGTAATGTACTCTAGGCTCACTTTTGATTTTCAGATCTCTACACCTATCACCCTGGGTGTACAGGACAAGTTTGAGTAGGTTTGAGGTCCAACCCTCTCAGAGTGTTCTGTCACTTTTTTTTTTTTTTTAAAATTCCTCTAGGTATAGCTGAGAGTAACTCCAGAGTTTGTATAGTTCTCCCACATAACTACAGGGTTCCTCTAGACTCAACTCCAGTGTGACTCAGAGGCATGAGTTTTGCCTAGGAAATAAATTCCTTTATTTATTGAGAAAGGATGTGACAGTGACCTTGCCTAATAGGACAGGATTTGAGAAAGCAGGACAAAAGATGCATTGTATTAGGCAGGAGCAAAAAGATCCATGACCCTGTAGTTAGTGGCTAAACTTCCTGTTAAAGAGACCCCAGACAGCTTTGCCTTTTTAAAAATCTTCTTCTTTTTTGTAATTTTTTTCCCATCTCTATTTTATCTTTTCTTTTTCTCCTTTCTCTTTCTCTTCTTTGTCAGTTTGAGCAAAGCATTCAGCTTTTCAAGACTGTTACTCTACTTACCTGGATTATGCCTTCATCTTAATTTGTCCCTTGGTGTAGGGTTGAATTAATACATTGAATAGCCATTCTAGTCATTACTGTAAAGGGAATATATTGAGATAGCATACAATATATGGAAAAGTCTAATTTAAAAAGAACAGGCTAGGTTCTTGGAAATCAAACTTTCAACAAATTTGTTATCCTGTCTAATACCTCGGAGGTGAATGGTAGCTGCCAGTGTTTTATGCTTACATGCAGAGGCTTGTTTGTACTGTCTAGAAGAAGACAGTAATGTAAATATATTTAGAGCACAGTATGTACGTGTTTCCTTGAGCTTTAGAAAGAAAAAACCATGTGTTTTACTCCTGAGCTGTTTGCTGTGATTATCCATTTCAGAAAAGTCTGCTGGGTATATTTTGAGGATGACAGGCACGGTGGCTAATTGGGCAAGTTATGGCCATCCTGAAGTCTGCACGTTATCAGTGGGAAGGCAGTAGTGGTCAGGTTACTTCCCATCCTCTCCCACTGCCAAAACACAAGGTTAGACAGTCAAATTGCCTTCCCCTTGGGTCTGAGTGCTAGAAGGTGAGATCAGGCTGTCAGATTTCTTTCTGCTGGAAGGTGAAAATGTATTGGTAAATTAGATCCCTTCCTGCTGCTGGAAGGAGAGTTTGGATGGGAACACCTGCACCCTGAACCTCTGTTCCCGTTGGATAAATTTGCTGCTAGCCAGGAGGCAGACAGGCAGCGGACAATGGGGATGGCTTACAAGCCAGTACACAAGCACTTCTCTGCCTTCCAGGCCAGAGCAGTGTAATAAGAAAGAATCCAGTTTTTTCACACTGACATTGGGGGTTTTTTTTTAATAAAAACACAGTGTAATTAAAGAAAACCCTAAATCGAATCAGTTCTATAACAGATCTCGTGGGCTGACTGCAGTTAATGCCCTTAAAATAACCCAGTAATATATGAAAAAGTCTCCTACTGCCCAAAGACAACCAGTTAACTTCCTTTTATGAAACTGTAGGTCTTTTTATTAGGCTACAAAACTGTTTCAAACAAATGAAAACCAAATGTGTAAAAAATGTGAGTGTTTTTCTTTAAACTCGTACCAAAATAGTGTAAGCCACAGGGCTCTTCAAGCGAAGCTCTGCCTCAGACTCTCCTGCAGGCTGGCTTGGGCTTTTGTGAGTGAATGCAGGGCTCATCTATTGAGCAACACGCTGCATCGTGCTGTTAAAGACAGGACCTGTACGCGGTAACAGAGATATTAAGCAGCCATTCAGTTTGTAACTATTCAGAGTAGCGAACCCTGAGATATGCAAAAGCATTATGCAACTCAGACTGGCACATGTTGTGTTCTCCAGCCCAAAATAGTTGCTATTGTGGAGACAGGCTATTTTAACATTCACAAATGCAAAAGCTTTCAGCACACATGGTGAACCTATGCCCTGCCTTGTAATATTATTCATTCTGTGCTAAACAGACATGACGCCAAAAGCAGCCCCACTATAAATGAGTGCATCTACTATTGAGATCAATAAGAGCTGCACTTGCTTGCACTAGGGCTGGATTTTTGCCTATAAATTGTAAACAGTTCCGCTGTGGATGGAAAATATATTAACCTCCTGTGAACGTAAAACTCAGCGTGTCATCTGTAGGATTTTGCTTTTCAGTGATTGCTTCCTTACTGGAGAACAATTACATTCAAGTGGGAAATGTTTTAGCAACAAGATCTTTGTGTACTGCCTGAACGTGCTTGTGCCTTGGCCTCAGTGAAAACAATCCATGTGTAATGATTATGGTCCAGGCATGGGTCTTGAGTTCTGATAAAGTCCTTGTAAAGACTAAATGCCAGGCTGTTTTGGACAAGAGACCAGTAAATGAGACTGCAATAAGGTGTGTTATTGTATAGAGCAAACCTTAGTAAGCAAAATACACAGGTTTTATTTCCTGTATCTGTAAGTCTTGTCTGGTGAGTTAGTCTTCCCATTAAATACTCCCTCATCTGGCTCATATTTCAGTCAAAGGCTAAATCCCTACTCATCTATTTACCTGACCATGCACATGGTACTTGGTGCCAAGACCCATTAGGATATGTAGATGGTCATATTTTCCTGCAAAATGAAGGAGAATCCAGCTCCTAAATGTTCTTGATGCCTTTGGGCTGCACTGGATTTAGGAACTGGCACATGTTACCAACTTTTAAATTTCTGTCTGCAGCACTCTAGCTCATGAAATTTTTTTGCTGTGTGCTCCATGGGGGAAGAGGGCTTGGAGGATGAATAGCTAAATGGGTTAGGACACAGAAATTCCAGAGGAAACAATCTAATTCATTAAAGATACTGGGCAAGAGTCACACAGCATGCAGAAGGTCCACAGAAACTTTTTGGGGTTTTTTTGGCTCCCCTTGTATGTGTAAACAGGCTTTGTGAAGTCCATGGCAAAAGCAAGCTGACACACTGAAGATAATGTACTCTATCTTAAAAATGAAAGTAATTAGAGAACATAGTATTGCATTTGAGGAAAAATTGTGATCTTGCAGTTAAATTGTGTAAAATGATGTATACCTTCAAGACATTTCACACAGATCCTTAATTTGTAATTTTTTCTGAATATTAAGTGTTTAATTGTGTGCTCTCTCAATGCAGTTGCTTCTTAAAGGAGTATAGATTATATATTCCACCTAGTTTTCTATGGAATGATCCATGACATTTGGTCAAATGCATTGTGTTCTCAGGATAAATTATAAAGTACTTAAATGTATTTTATTACACATTATACTTCATCTTCAGGCAAAAATGTCTTTTGTCAAAATATTGATTTGTGTTATCAGGGCACATTGTATAAAATCCAAGACTGAATTTCATTTTAGGGATCAGTGCAATTTGTCTAACCATTCCAAGGAAAAGGACATCAAATACGTATGAGCAACTGTGTTGGTGAAATGAATTTTAATCATGTTTATCATCCTTCCAGATACATTGTACAATGGCATTTGATAAATTTCACTCCCTAGACCTTAGTCTGATCACTGATGAGATAGGAATGTTACAACGTCCTAGTGGCATCGAGCTGGATTCCTGCTCTTAATAGGGTGCTGATAATATAGACACTAGTAATTTATCTGTTACTTAAGAAAAATTAAATCTGATTTTGTGAAAGGAGGAAAAAAAAAATAGATGAATATAGGTGAGAATTAATGTAGACATACCTTGCAGTATATAATTGGTGTCTAGAGGTTTTAAGGACTAAATGTATTTGAGGGATTGTTTTTTCTTTCAATCATATGCTTAAAACTTGAGAGTTATGAAACACAGAGTCTTTAATTTTCTTTTTTTTCTTTTTTTTTAAACTTTCCTACAGATTTTCTACATGACCTTGGAAAAACTGGGTGGGGATGATTCTGCACTGGAAGTTAATAGGCCATATTCTGCAAAGAGATGAGGACTGAAACTGCATCCCTTCTGTCTCTGCACTTATGTACCTCCTCCTTGGGGTGTAGCAAACCTAAATCCCCTGCTACTTGCAAATATTCTATTATCAAAAATATGTAGGCTGCCTCTGCTTGAATCTGCTGGGACTGTGAAGAGCAAGGGCTTTGCTCTCTGGTTGTGGATTACCCAGCAGAGGGCAACATCACTCTCACACATGAAAACTATTCATATGCTCCAAAACTTGCCGAAAGCAGGAGGAATCTTTTCTTTGGCCTTTATAGCTCTGTTTAAATGCAGATTTTTACTGTATTTCAATATTAGCCTTGAAATGAAATGGCAGTGTGTTAGCACTCCCATGGCACTGCTGGCAGCTAGCCTTAGAAAAAAAGCTTCAAAACCTTCCGGTGCTGGCCAGAAACACAATAGCATTTTTATTTTGTTGGTGGTTGATACAGTGCTAATATCCTTAACAGCTGTGACTGAGCGATGCTTTGACTGTTGCATAGCTTTAGTTAACTTTTATCACTTTTATCTACTTATTTGATATGTGACCCAAGGGTGTTTGAGGTACATGTCACAGGAGCTGGAAAAGAATCACATCAGGTGGATCCTGACCACATGGAAACTAATGGGAGCATTTTCTTTCATTTTCAATGAGGTCAGGGCTGTGCCTGAGCTTGCCCTCAGAGCTTACGGCTCTCAGGGTTCTCGGGGCACTACTGAACCTTCCTGACCCTGACCAGCTTCTCCCCTCTCTCCAGGAGCCCAGTTTCAGCTCAGGGCTTGGCAGCCAGTCCTGGCCTGAGCTATGCTGTGGGCATGTTTATCTCTGACCTCGCCTTCTGGATGGACCCTGTCCTGTCTCCAGTCCTACCTCTTGCCCTTGTCTGCTGGATGGACCTTGGAACTGCCTGGTTACTTTGTCTGGTCAGAGGCTGCTGATTGGATTCATTGCTGTGACCTCTGGGCTCTGCCCCACCTTCAGACCCTGTGGGACTGCCACTCCACCAGTGAGGGCATGGCCTGTGCTGGGCCACCTGTGCTTCCTGGTTTGATCCACTCATGGCACAGCTCTTCTCACACTGCTCCTTCAGAGACTCAGTTTATGCCCTGTGGGAAAACCCCAATGAGAAATTCAGTCAAACCATTTATAGCACTTGAAATGAACACGGGGGTTATAATAAATCTTTGCAGGATCACAAGTCTGTGTAATGCAAAAATGTGAAACCCAGGAAACAGAAATAGTTGTATACAGCTTAACTGGAGTGGTAAGCAGCTCTTGCTGGAAGCTGGTCTTTTAGATATCCAGATCTATTAAAGAAGTGGTTAGTCTTCAGGCTTGCAGAGAACAGCTTGAAAAGTGAAGAACGATAGAGGTCAAAAGAATTTAAAATAGAAGTATCCAGACAACCCAACTTACCGTTATAGTACTTGGAATTTAGGAGATTGGGTGGATTTTAAGCTAACTTCATGATTATTGCAATTTATTGCCTGATGCTTGGATGTCACAGAAGATGACAGGCAGTGATATTTTTTGTTCACTGTGAGGCTAGAGGCACAAACTTCAGTCAGTTTTCTATTAAGCTTTCCTCTCCAAGTATCAAAAAAACAAATGCATAGAAACAATCTGAAATTTTGTTGGAGGGGAAACAGCTACCCTCAGGACAGTTACCTGTAGGCTAACAATTGATTCACCTTTTATATTCCCTTCCTTTTTCTCATTTTTTTCATTTAAGAAATACAGTCCTCAGAATGATTGGGATTTTCTTTTGTTGTTGTTAATATGAGGTACAAATACTTGTAAAAGATTTGGTCCTAAGTAGTTGATCTTTCACATGTGAGCCTCTGGATCCTCTGTCTTTCACATCAGGGAAGTACTTTCTTGATTTCAAGAGTGTTTCTGCATGATCCCTGCACCAGTTTTGTTTTTTGAGTTGAAGTGGGAGAAGTGTCAGTGTTAAGTAGCTAATTGCAGGGGGAAGCTTGTCCAGCCCCTGATGGGAACTGCATCATTTAACAGGAGCTTAACACTGAATGAGGGGGTTTAAAATGCCCAAGACTTGTCTGCTTGGTGTAAATAATGCCTCTTCCAGCTTTAATAGATGCAAGGAGACAGTGGGTTTTGTGTGGAAAATGTACCACCCCAAAGTGAAAATGTGATATTGTTCTCAAGCTAGATTTGGAGAAAAGTGGTATAACAAAGTTTAAATCTCTCCTTTGCACAGTTCTCCTGTGGGAGAGGGCTTTGAAAGTGCTTCTTGTTGCTTTTTCCCTGTAAAATGACATTCAGATTGATGACACTCGGTGGAAAGATTTTGGGATCTGTCAGTCCAGGTCCAGGAGCAAAATTTGCCCTGTGACATTTCCCTGGGTGTGCTTGCACCGTATAATGAACATAGTGTGTTCCACTGTTCTCTCAGCCTTCTAACTGTTTGCATATTTTGGAGTCAGAGAATCAGAGATTCTCACAGTTTCATGTAAATAATATTTGTTATTATTTTAATAGTTTCTTATATTTACATTCCTGTTCTATCAGGAGAAAAAGTTGATGGACGCTTGGTCCATCCAATGTGATGGAGAAGGTGTTAATCTCACCTTCCAATCATCTGTAGTTATAAGAAATCTATAAATATTGTAAAGTAGCAATAAAAATACTTCTACTTCTTCTTCCTACCCTTCTGACATCTCTCCTCAATAATCATGCGTCATTATTGTGGCCCCTAGCACCACATCTGGTGTCCCCGACACAATAGTGCAGCACCAGGAGGGTGCAGGAGGACCTACAGTAATTACTGAGTTCAGATGAGTGTAACAGCCTGTGTTGGATCTTGGGATAACATGGTCATGCACTTCTGAGAGCAAAGCTTGTGCGAGGGACTGCATCGAGTCCCTTCGACACGACTTTAGGCATAACACGACTGCTAAAAAGAGGTGTTCTTTCTCTTCCCCCCAGTAGAAACCTCCAAGGCTGTGCTAATACTTCAGACAGTTACTTGGTTATATTTGGGTAGCTTTGAAAAAGTCTGTTTAGCAAGGAAGGTATTACTTATTGCTACTCTTAGGATTGTAGCTGTAGATCCCTTGCAGGCCAGTAGCACTGTATGGATACTCAGTGGGTAAAGAGGAGTGTCACTGCCACGAGCTCGTGTAACCACTGTGACACATAGAGCAAAGCCAGAAAAACCTTGGCATTAGGGAAGGGAGCAGGAGATCAAGGTAACAAAATAGCTTCAGTTTAGTAAGATAACAAGCTTGAGAGATCACAATTCACCTAATGAATGAAATCAGAATGCTTCTACCTTGAAGCATGAGTGCTGTGGCTCTTACTGCTTTTTATTCTCTTGTTACCTTCCTCCTCAATTCTGGGATTTGGTCAGAGAGAACATCCTCTGTGGGACACTGCCTTTTATTGCCATTTTGTCTTTCTCCCTTATCTCCTGTTATCCCGTTCTCATGTAGTATTAATGCATAAGATGATGATTCTGGAATGAGTTGAGAGAGGTTTCACTGTCTGTTCTACTGCTAAATTATTGTTGAAGTGTCAGTCACTAATGTGAAGGCATTGATTTGTAGTATGTACTAACACTTCCAGCTGATGGCATAAATCAGTGGGTTTTACTCTTCGGTTATCGGATTAATACATTTCCTATCATGAACTTTTGCATACATTGATTTCTGCATAGCACATATGAAATAATGTATTTTAGTCAACTGTCTTGGACCTCATAGAACATGAGTCCATTGAGTAGAGACCTTGATTTAAAATAAAAGTGCATTCAGAGTAAGGTATCTAACCTTCACAGAGTGGAACATTCATGGAAATGTTTGTTTAGTTTTTTTTATTAAAAGGTACTATTTCGTAGGAAGATTATGTGTATTTTTCCAGTAGCTTTAATTGTGAAGATGATTTTGAGAAAATGACATCTTGCCACTACTAGTGAATAAGGCAGCTGAAATTCCTCTACATTCAAAAACTGAATAAATGTTCAGCTTCTCAAAGGAGTGCGTCAGTAATAGTGTGCAAAACATTTCTGTAAATTGTAGGAAGCTTAGAGAATAAATTATTTGGGCCTGCCAGACTGTGGAGAAATTGTAAATGTATCACTGGTGAACACGAGAATTATTTGTAATAAGGCACACTGTTTTCTGCTGCTAAAGTTGTTGCTATCAAAAAAACAAGTTATGGATGGCACATGCTACTAAGGCTCTCTATCAATATCTTATAAGGTTATGTCTGTCAAATATCTTAAAGTCTTTCTGATGATCATGTCCTGAACAGCAAACAGCACAGCAGCCGGCCATAAGATTGCAGACAGCCTACAATTAGTTTTCTGGAGTGAAAACTGGTCAGTAAATCTTTTCTGAAATTAATGCTATCAGTTTAAGTCAGTGTTATCAACTGCATCATTTCTAGTTGATATTTCTACCATACACATGAAGCCCATTATCCAGGATTGTTGTGCTGAACTATCACAGAACGGGCATATGTCTATCTGATTTAATGCATAGATTTCTTTTAATCAATCCTATCTGAATAAGAGCACTAGCTCCTTCTTCCATGTGTTTTTATAAACTGTTGCAGTCCACCATGGCTCTGCAACCTTCTGGAGACAGTTATGTCTGTGGGGAAGAATAGGAACGGATCTCTGCAGATGTTTTTTTCCATAGAGGTGTTTTACTTTTCAACCCAGCACCCTGCTAGGCTGAGAGCAAAGACCGAAGACTCATGGGAAGACCCCAGAGTAAAGCCAGAATCACAGGGTGGGGGAAACATTTGGGACCAATAGGGACACAGAACTTGGGTATATTAGCATAACAAGGATTCCTTTCGAGGGAAACCTGAGTGCCCAGGGCATGCCCCCCACCCCTCCCCGAGGGGGAGAGGGGGGGCCCCACCGGAGGGCAACCCCCACAATAAACCACATATTTTCATTTTAGGAAGGTGTTTCCTGCACATGTTGATAGTAAGTATGTAGTTATGCTCATAAATGAAAAAGAAATTCTTATCTGTCTTTTTTCTTTCTTCTTTTTTTTTTCATGTTTTACTGTAAAGGCTGGCACTATGCAGATATAGGCAGTGAAATGATTTCTTACTCTTTTCACGTTTTGATATCTTGACTGTAACAGCTCAAACCCATGATTTTGGGCCTGTGTTTCTTTTGGCATTTGTTTAGTTGAATGGGTCAGTCTGTCCAGAGGAAGTACAGTATTCTCTATGTTTCATAAAATCCTAAACGTTAGAGCTCCTTTCTAGTTTGTAGTTGACTCTCTTGGTATTTCTGCCTTATGTCAACCCCTGCTTGCAGTACTGGAGTGGTTTCAAAGACTGAGGAAATACATCTCTTCTTTAGTGTTCTGTCCAAATCTCCTGCCATTGTCTATTGTCTGAGGCACAGAAAAATTTCTTTTAGAGGAAAGTGCCAGAACACTAATACATATTGTCAGAGCCATTGTTCCAGTACTCAGAAATAGACTCTGATATGCCATTCAAGACTGTTATAGCATAAAGCTTGGGGCAGAGATAAAGAGAGATGCTCATCTAAGACACTGGAAGGAAGAGAAAGAAACCAAAAACAAACTTAGGGGGAAAAAAGAGATGGCAGATCCTGAGGCAGTTTGAATAATATTTGAGATTGGGATCGATTTTATCAGCGTGGTAAAATAAGTCAGTGTTAAAATTAATCCGTGAAGAAACAAATTATTTATTATAACACTTATTAGGATTTTAATGATTTTTGAATAAATATACTGAAATTCTTTTCAAACAATCTAGAAAGATTCAAAATGTGGATGCAAAATGTCCACAGAGCTGGGCAATATTTCCAACAGGATGCTAGTTATATTAATTATGAGGTTGTTAGTGATGTTTTGCAACTAACATACTTCTTCAGCTTCTATAGTCATACGTGTAAATCATATATAACATGCACCAGCAGTTTATAGTTTATTACTATTAAATTGCCAATCTTTAATTCTATCTGACATTACAGCCAGATCAAGCAATTGGCAGCACCAAAGTTGTCCCTGACATTAGGTACCATTTTTGCAAAGCATTAAATGTTTCTGAATCAAACACATATTATTGGGCCAAATCCTTAGATCTTAAGAACTCTAGATTTTGTGTCTATTTGCAGCTGAAATCCTGTTCTGTATATATGGTTTGAAGAATTATTTGTACTTTTTCAGAATATTTCCCATTTGCTGCACAAATCTTCTGTAGTGTAAACCCTGTCAAAAATGATGTGTCAGTGTGTCCTGGTTTGACAGGAAGGAAGTTTTTTAAGGAAGGTATAGTCAAACCAATCATGGGTCAGAAGTGAGTATTGACATCTGGTGTGGCCACTAAGGAAACTTGTCACCTCTGAGAACATGGGGAGATAAAGGAGAGAAGCACAGAGGAACCTCCTTTTGTGTTCCGGTCACTGAAAGGAGCAGATCTCCTCCCTCACCCAGCC
>WEIT01031421.1:66793-83986 GCA_013389985.1 Dryoscopus gambensis
TCATAGGTTTTTTTTAGTTGAAGTTTTTAATGTTATGTGCTGCTATTACTAGTATTTAAATGTTAGAGTGGGCTTTTCTTCGCTCGTTTCCTGACGGCTGTTCTTAACACCTTGGGGAGCCATAGAGTATGAACTATTTCATTCACTTTCAGCATCTCATTGTTTATTCATAATGGCATTGTAAAAATGCAGAAAAAACCAAAAAGAGTAGTCTAATTGTAGTATAAATTTCTCCTAAAAAGTGCATGTGTATGTATAGAAATATGTCCACCTGTAAAAGAGATTAAATAATATTTACATTTAACATTGTATTATGTTCCACATTGTGTTTTATGGAATATTTCAGTAGACCTTGGGAAAATTCTATGTATAATTAAAATACATGTTAGCATCTTCAAACAGATGCATATTGCACACAATTATCTGAAATAAATATTAGTTCTATCTATATGTCCTCTTGGTGTTGTCCTAAACAAGAGAGTTCAACATCTAGTAAGAGAAAAGGAAGATTATTGTTACTTTCTTTATTTGACTGAAGAAGACTACTACACAGAAAGCAATTTATATGCATTAAGTGTTACGTTCATAACCACTAGGCAAGTTTCCCTAGAGGGAAAAAGAAGCAGTGTTGTTTGTGTTCTGTTTCTGTTTGCTGCTATTAACATTTTTTGACTGGGTTATCCTTCGTGGAGACAAGAGAATCCTGTCCTTGCAGCCCACACGACCACATCACCATCCAGCTCCGTGTGTAAGAGCCTGGGTGCACCTCTGAGCTCTCAGCTATTCGGTTGGAAGATTGGGATCTGTAGTTCTCGAGGGACTGCTGGGTTATTTCTCTGCTCCTTACTTGAGAAAACATTGTAGGCTTCTGGCGCTGTTGATTTTCATGCAGAAGTCCCTGTGTCATTGTTCTAGTAAGCAGTTTTAAAACACACATGTTTTGGGAATTCTGCTTGAAGGAAAATGACAAGCATATTTAGCAAATCACAGCTTTTTTGGCAGGTGAGCTGACAGCAGGCTTCAAACCTAATTGATTGGTGGTTGATTTAACATCAGTAATTTCAGCGGACTGTAATATGTTTGATACCAGTTTTCTAAGGCATTGTATAAGGTAGGAATAGTTTCTGCTGAATGAAGAATTTCTTTGTTACAATAGGAGGAAGTCAGGAGAAGGTAGGTTAGCTGTGAAGAAGAAAAAATACCAGGGCTTTTGTTGAAGGTGAAAAGAAGTCATATAATTATTTGCTTTAACCTGCCATTGGTTTCCTCTCCCCCTGAAAATTTCTGTTCACAAAAGTTTCTCGAGTCAAGTGAAGAGTTTTTGTCTTGTGAATCTTCAATTTCTTTTTTAACAGATTTAATTTCTTTCTCTCTTGGACATTAAAAATATTCTTTAATCTTTTAAATATTGCTTTAACAACATGAATCTATCTTAGTGAGGAGATCCCTCCTCCTTGTACCTTCTTGGGTTCAGTTGTCCTCTCATTTAAACACATTTCATTACAAATATGGTTTTGCTAGAAATAATCATAGTTTGTGTTTATTGTTTAGGTTATGTAATACCTTTCCTTTAGCTTCCTGTATTTTATCAGTGTTTTGTTGAAGTCCTCCCGTGTATCAAAATCGATGTGTCTTTGCTCCTCCCTAGTTGTCTTTGCCTCTTTACATTACTTTTTTTGATCTTGCTTTGTTCTGTCAGGTAATGAAAGCAATTTGTTGGGTTTTTGTTATCTTCTTGCACAAACTTGGCCATGCCATCTTTCACACTGCCTTTTACAGACTAACCTTCCAGAGCACATAAGCAACTCTGTCCTTTGCCCCACTGAAGCCAACCTTGTTAAATTCATCTCTACTGTGCTCTCTCAGGGGAAAATTGCTCAGTGTCCCATTAAAGAAGTGTTGTTACTATGCTGGTTGTAGCTTTCCATCTTCTCCCAACTTCAATTTACTCATCTGGCTTTCTTACTGGTTTGAAAAGTACCTAGGGTATGTTGTAGCTGGCACACAGAGAAAAAGTGGTTTTTAAAAAATTATTTGTTAATTATGTTCTGGACAGTTCATCCTGGGGAACTGCTTCTGCATAATTCTTTAAGCAGAGGTGCAAAGTTGGGATGCACCAACAGTACAAAGGGAATTTGGGACAGAAGTACAAAGGGAGTTTGGGATAGTACACAGAAAGAGCTGGATGATATTGAGGACTACCAATGGGGGGAAATTTCTGATTGCAGAAGATAATATCATGCATTTGGGGGCTCTTACTGAAACCTGCTGCTCTAACCTGGGAGGTCATCAGCTGGAAACAACCAAGAAACATACAGGGCTCACTCTGTCACAAGCTGACCATAAGCTGTGGAGGTATGAAAGAGGTAAATGCAATCCTAGGATGTCTCAGGAAGGATAATTCCAGATAAGGAAGTATTATGAGCTGCATAGAGGGATCATTAATGGGACCTCATTTAAGATACCACATATGGTTTTGACTAACAGTGTTCAAGAAAAATGGTCTGAAACTGAAGTTTGCATGGACAAGGCTATGGGGATGATCAGGGAAATGGAGAATTTGTCTTACAAACAGGAGCTAGGAGAGGTTGGTTGTTTAACTTGGCAAGGCAAAACCTGAGAAGGCATGCAAATTTTTTCTCTTTAAATATATCATGGCAGAAAATAACTCTTAATCTGAAGGGCAATGCTGGCAAAGGAACAGAGGGGTATAAACTGGCCAAGAGTACATTTTGATTGGGGTTAAGAAAGAAGTTCCTAACTATTAAAGTGGCTGAGCTCAAAACTCTTGACTATTCCACAGGAACAGTCTGAGCACAAAACACAGTAGAACACGAAGGTCAGTAAGTTTATCTGTAAGAAGGCTGCTCCTGAGAGCTGGGGATTAGTCTATCTGAGCCAGGTGATCATTCTAGACCTATGGCCCTTAGGGCATATAAAATTATACATTTTTGAATAATAAATATGTTTCTTTATCTGTAGAAATGTCATTTGCACTTGATTCATTGTTTCAAGTAAACTCACCATTTGCAGAGAGAAGGATATGTTTCTAACTGTGGCTACCTTCTAGAAGTAAACAAAGTTTCCATCCTTACAGTGGTGTGAGGTGTGGAGCAGCTGCTTTTTAAATCACATTAGCTCAGTTAACCTAACTGAACTTGACTGAAACTCTGCTTTTCTGAAACTGAGCCATAGGTGTTGAAATGTTTCTACTGAAACAGTGTGTGTCAGCTAACTCAGTCAGTTAAACTGGTTTGGTTAAATAAAGCAGTTTTATGTCACTGACATACATTTTCATCCCTTTGAATATCATCCACCATCTGATAGGAGCTAAATGAAAACACTCAAAAAATTACATTGGACAACAAGTTCTATTTAAAAACAAAATCAAATCAAAGTAAAACCAAAAAACAAACCAAAACGAAGCCTCTAACGATTTATAGATTGGTCCAGCATGAACCGCTAGTATTATCTATATAAGGCTCTAATGCTCTTTAAAATAAAGGATTAATGGTGTTAACTTCTCTGTTGGACAAATCTTTTGCAAGTGAAAGGAGATTGGGCTGTGAGACAATTTCCAGTTGCTTCTATCAGAGGACCTAGTGAAGAGAGAAAACCACAGTAAGAGTCATAAAAATATTATCCTCCCATGTGCTCTGAAAGGACAAGTTTGGCATTTGATGGGATGCCAGTGTGCTGCAAGTGTTGACTGCTGTTCTTTAAAGCCTTATAAAGAAACAAAACTAACAAAAGGCACTGCAGACAATATTGCAGCAATGAGTGTTTCTTGGATGTCAAACACCCTCCAGCCCACAGCACTTTGATCTTGAGAACAAACCATAAAGAACAAATAGAGTAATTTTTCTTACATGCTAAGATTTAACAGTGAGGTTGATGAACTTCTGGAAAACTAGCATAATGGGCATGCCTTTTCCATTTGTTAAATTGTTTTGACAAGGGCATATTTCATTTAAAGAGGCTGTTTTCTATTCCTTCCCTTTTTGGTCTCTGAAAAAAAAAAAGAGGGACCAATATAGAACTTCACAGTACAGATCAGCTCACCTTCCACATGAGCCAAGTGGAAAAAATATCACTTAAATGCTCTTTTATTGAAGGGGGAATAGGAAGGCAGGGGAAATAAAAGCGCGTGTAGACAGTATAGCTGGGTATTTGTGAGTTTTGGCTCATTTAGCCTTTTCATTGAAAGCCTCTGTTTCCATTAAACTTGCCAAAGAAAATGTATGAAATATGTTAATACACACTGTACACATTAGGGATGGGAGCAGTGACTTAGACGCTATCGAAGCCCCTCTAGTCCTCTCTCTGTGATTAGATATGAGTATCAGCAGGCTCTACCATGTTTGGTCACTATTTCCCATCTGCAAAAGGGATGCTGCTTTTAAATTTTTGTATCTCACTGTCCTTTCACCTTTCCTTAGGAACTGAAATTACCAAAATGGAGGAGGTTCCCTCCTGTGTTGCCAGTCCAACTGCTTCAGCAGGGTGTTACAGTCTCCCAAATCCTGCTTTTCCAGGATCCCTTTTTCTCAATTTGCAGACTTAAGCCTTCTGTTTGTTAGGTATGTTAAAGCTCAGGCTCCATTCATGGATTCTTTTGAGATTCATTTTGTCAGTGTATCTCTGTCTGCCTGGACACTAAATAGATTTTTTTTCCAGGAATAGCTTAACAAACCAGAGTAAGACACTCCTGAAGTCTTGACATTTTGGAGTAATAAGTTCAAATCCTGACTATATTTAACCCAAGCCTTTCATCATGAGGAGATGCTGATTTATATGATTTCTGGTGGAAAACCTTAACATGTCCAGGGCTCGGCTACTCTGTCTGAATGGATGCTAATAATCTCTGGGCATAAGAGCCAGGATTTGTTCTATCTGTCCCATTCTTTCCCACTGTTTGTAGCAAAATGCCTGCATTTCAGCTTGAGAGACTCTATCAATTTAAATTCTAGGTATTGACTGAAAGAATTCATTTTCTTCTTGTTGCATAGACAAATTAGCCAGTTTCTGCTCTTCATGGTTTTCCTTCTCAAACAAGGCAGTGATGATCAAAACCATTGCTAAGACACAACTGTATCCTTAGCCCTTTTCAGGGCAGAAATCACCCCTTCACTAGAAGACACTCTGATGAATCCCTGCATTCAATTTCAATTCCTTATTCAGCTATGCCCTACAACGTGCTAAAAATGAAACTCAGAATGCCTAGTCAGTGTTTCTCAGACTCTCTCCTGACCATTTGCAGAAGGAGTAGTGTTTATACTATCCAACTTCAGGCACCTGACATGGACTATGGAGCTGCTTTTTCTCCTGGATCTGTTCGTGCTGCTGGATGGGATTACCATCTGGAGCTGAATATCAGAGAGATGTGTGAGCTTGTCTCATTTGGATCTGGGAACAGAACTGCTATCTGGAGCAAAATGAGCCATTCTGCAAAATTTTCTGCTTACACAGCACAAGCTAGCAAGGACCATTCTTACCAGTTTGGCACATCTTTTCACGTTTATGATAACGCTTAATTGTATCTGGTTACATGTTTGCAATTGCATGTTTTGTTGCAAATGTTTCAACGCTTCTGCCTGGTTTTGCCTAGTGGTAATTTTAACTGAGGTAGGAAAAAAGATCGTACTGCCAGAGGCAAATGTTCTCAAATGACTGTTTTTTCTGTCTTCTGAAACTGCTTTCTGTCTCATGGCAGTTAAGAGATGATCTCAGAGGAGTGTGGCATCTGCACATAAACCTCTTACCTTCAATTTCTCATGCAAACAGAACACAGAAATAACTGGTTAGAAAACAACTACTAAAAATACCCACAGTTAATTTCCTTTTATGCTTTGACTTGTTGTCTCTTATGGGGAAGTAAAGAGAAATTATGCACAAAATGATGATTTTCCTGCTTTTTTTAAAAAAATTATTCTTTTCTCCATGTGATTAACTGAAGTATTTTTTGGAAATCACTTAATGTAGGAGTTTTCCAAAGTTACTACAGCTGTTAAAATTCTGACACATTGGGCCAAATGACCTAAATTCAAATAGAAAGTCAATTTGCTTAAAGATTTATCCTGTGGCTTCTTTCCAGTAGGAAGACTTTTTATGGCTTCTTTAAGATTTTCCAGTCTAGTTCTTAGGGAAAGCTGGGTAGATCTTGTGAAACTTTACTTTAGCCATGTTCATATGAAATGGATATAGACTTAACTGTGCCTTCAGGTACAGAAGGGGTATTCACAGGTGAATGGCAAGATGGCTTCTAAAAGATTTCCAGGAAACACTCACAATTTGACACCATACCTCATCCAAGCTCTGGATGCACTGGAGCACCACCTGGGCCTGGAAAGTTTTGTGCTAATGCCTTTACCTTCAGTTCTCCTGAAGAACATCTCAGTAGACCTAGAGAACAAATCTCCAGCAGGTACAGATCTGTACAGCTACAATGATATGTGCCTGCATTAATAATCAGCTTTAGTTATTTGCTGATGGTAGAACTGACAACTTCCATTAACTTTGTAACAAAGGCTTTTTCCCACTCAAGTATGTCAAAACAGGACCAGTGGCATACCCCAAGAGCTGAACACTTCAGTGGACAAACCCTGGGGACCTTTCTATTTCCTCAGCTCACAACTCTTTAGACAGCAATTGAGGTACATCACTGCGGCAGCAACAGGGATGCAGTGCTGCTGAGTTGCTGTCCTCCGTGAGAGAGCAGAGCAGACATCTCTGCATCTCTTGTTGTCTGGCTGACCCTGCTGTGGCCACCATCCACGCCCAGCATTAGAGCCAGTCACTGATATACATGGCAGCATCTCCCATAGAACATCCTGCAATAACAGACTCGCTGCCTTTTGCATGGGGATTTCTGGATGGGGTTCTCAGTGGGAATCCATCGACTCTTTTGCCTGATCAGGGCCAAGCTGATATTGGTGCCCATTTTGTCTGTATCTCCTCAGGTGATGACTCTCCCTACCTGTCTGCCACTGTCATCAGGCTCTTTCCTAAACATTTCCTGTGAGAGGCAGGTCAGCAGTGTGCAAGGTGCTTGCAGCTCAGTGCAGAAGGCTCCGTTACAGATTTGCTGACTCATTTCCCAGCAAAAGGCTTCCATTCTCCATGGAGGACCTGGGGGCTGTGGACTTTGCAGAGGGCTTTAATTAGGAAAATTGCTGCTTGCGTGTCTTTCTTCTTCAAAACAGAAGAATTTTTTTAAAATGCAATTTTAACTTTTGATGTTGTCAGCTTGCAGTTCTTGTTTTGGGGACAGTCTTTCTAGTGTGGTGATGTTAGTGGTTTGTCTTTTCCATTTTTTCAATTGCCAAAATATTTTGAATGTTAATGTAGGTGGGCAGTTTTTGGTCTGTCTGTGTCTGTTTACTGTGCTGGAGACCAGTATTTCATGCAATAAGCAAAGGATGAAAATATTTTCTGAATAATTATTTTCTGAATAATTATTTGCTCAGCTGAAAGTAGTAAATAGTTCAGTACCATGTTGAACTGTGGAAAGTCTTCATCCTCCCAGAGAGAGAGAATCTCAGTCTTCCTTTGATGTGTAAGCTCGAGATCACACCTAGTTGGGGTAGGCATCAAGCAAATGACATGAGATGATTTTTCTGCTTTTCTTCAAGAGACTTTAGTACCTCTTAGACTTCAGAATCCCTGGAATTCAAAATGTCTCTGAAGTACAGAAGTGTAAACTTCTTTTCCTGCAGATGAATGATACTTGGCAATAGTTCCATTTGTCCTTGTGAGTGTGTGAAATGATGGTATTTCAGCCTGATGTTCACAACTGAGATTCAAATTTTTGAAAGAACTCATAAATTTAGTAGCCTCATCCTGAACTGGAAACATTAAGGTAGATGAAAACCTCAGGCTTGTGTAGTATTTCTTGAGGATTTTGGACATGCAGTTTGTTAGACCAGGATGGACCATAATTTCAGTGAGGAGCTGTACCTTGTAACTTTGAGCTTGTCAGTTGGCAGTCATATTACTTTGTCCGGAGTGTTAGGATCATTAGAATTCTTAGTTAACTAAGTTTGTCAGGATAGTGAAGGTAATATTTTTTACCCTTGTGCTACTTTCCGTCTCAGGATTGGAAGTGTTAGATGTGCAGTGTGCCTCATGCAAGCTCTGTTTTCAAAGGAATAAACTAAAATAAAGATGGGCTGAATCACTTTTTGTTAACCTGGGTCAAGAATCCTGTAAGAAACTGAAAAACAAGTCTTACTTTGTGACTGAAGTTGTGCTTTTTCCACAGAGTCACTTTGTTTTTAAAAATCATGTAGGTATTATTTTGCAGGGCATGTGGGTTGTGGCTTTCCTTCTAGACAGACTGTGATTATCAACTGACAACATCATCGGCAATCAGCACTGCAAGCACACCACCTCCATGCCTTCTCCAAGGGAAAACCTGTTCCAGCATCAAGTCTGCAGACCTGGGCTCAGGTCTCCATTGGTGAAGCATGGATCAAGCCTGCTATATACTTTCCTGTAGCTCCTGTAAAATGTGGATTATACTTGTCTTTTGCATTTTGTCTGTTTTATCTCTGACTGCAAGTACCTTAGGATAGGTGTGATTTTCTGCACTATCCATGAACAATGCCACTGCAGGGTTCCAAATTGCTGCTGTAACACTGTGGGTTCAGTAAAGTGGCAATAATTACCTGGAAAAACCATGCTAAAAAAAAAAAGCTAAATTGTTGTGAACTCTTCACTTGCATGCTGAATTTTGGCACACTCCAAGGCATCTGAAGCTCCAAAAAGAGAGGTGCCTCCTCCATCTCTGATATACTATCTTGAGTAAGAGGAGCAACTTTCTCATGAAACAGTTTGATGCTTTCTTTGCTCCACCTCATTTTACATCAGACTTGCTCTATGTCCATTCTCTTGATTTTGTAAAGGCATGTGCGCTGAGTCCCGTTGTCAGTGATTGTTTCTAATCACCACTATGAGTGCAAGCATCCTCAGCCCTTGGAGGTGTGGTCATACTTGCCCCTGGAGCACTGTGCTGCGTGCCAGAGTCACGAGGGAGCTGTCTGGGAGAAGGACAATGAGGTGTCCTGACAAAGTGTCTCAGGCAGCTTGAACATAACTTACTGTGTCAAGAAGAAAGAGCAAGAAAAAAGCATGAGGTGTTCTAATAAAAGCACCGGTGCAGTGAAGATTCATTTTTCTTAGAAAGAATCTTAAGTCCTTTTTTTTTCCTTTTTTCCTCTCTGTCTGCTTTATCAAATCTCTACCCCCTGTGTCTGTCTCTCTGTTACTTTCAATATATTTTACTGCCTCCTCCTTTGTTAGTGTTAGCAGGATGGGTCTTTCTAGGTGAAGGAAAGGGGACCTTTTGCTGGCCTACATATCAAGTAAACCTTGTGAATAGTGGATAAGGCAATCCAGATCTCTTAGTTCTGAATCTCTCTTTCCTTTCTCTTGGATTGTACTTCGAAGTAGAGATAGGATGCTCTTGGCTTTGCTGCTGTGTGTCGTTTGATAGATGCACACAAATCCAGGAAGTGATCCAGATCCTGTATGACTTCTTTTATCCCCAGAAGGATATCCTGCAGGGGAAATAATTAGGGTGGCTTTTGTTGGTTTGGGGTTAAGGAGAAGGCTGCTATCAGATTTTATTTCTACTGGAAGATTCAACTCCTTTAGTATTTCACATCCTGAGTTGATTTGTGAAGAAAGCTTGACTGATCAGACTTTTTCAGTAGATGAAGAAGCTGCTCACCTGTGGCTACAGGCTGGCCCAGAGCAGTCGCATCAAGCTTGCCATGGCAGTAGAGGAACTTGTATGACCTACTTTAAGCTTCTTCTTTCTGCAGAGACATCTCTTGATGTCACTGCAGTGATCTGACGTGCTGTATTATCTTGCCACCCCTTTGCAGGGGAAACTTCCTGACTTCCTTCATAGCTACTCTTTTCTATGCCATTGTAGCATTCTTAAACTTGAAAATCATTTTGGGCAGGGGTTAGAGAGCATCAGGAGTGGCAATCAGAGACCTCCTGGGGGACTTTCTCACCTAAGGGACTCTGTGAATCTCTGATGGTCTGCTTATTACTGGCAGCAAATTCCTTTTGTGCCTAATGTGTAGTGAGTGTGCACAGAACTGAGAAAGTGCTGTCATGGAAAGTTAAAATACTGTTTATGAAGGTCCACGAACTGCAGAATCCAAACTATTAATTGCAGCTTAAATCTGTATTTCTATAGCCAGAGAATTAAAGTAGGTGGTCATAATTTTATGAAAGTGAGTGGCCTGTGTGACTATGTTCCTGGGAAAACCTGTGTGGGTGTTTTTGTTTAAAGGGAAGGTGCAAGTGATCCTTCCCACTTGCCTGTGCTGTAAGACAGAGGCTTGGCTCAGCCTTCTGCTTGAAGCAATGCCAGGAAATGTCTTTGAAGACCCAGTTTTGACTCTGGTCAAAGAGGGAGGAAGTGCAACATTAAGATTTTGGGCAGGTAATTAAAATCAAACAAACTAAAGGTAGTAGTATCTTTTAAAAAAAATCTATTTATCTTTATCATACAAACTTAATAGCCAGGACTTGGATTCTATGAAAGGCTAAGGTGGATCATTTCCAAAAGACTCATCTGTATTTGAATTATAAATGCCCTCAAAACTCAAGAACCGTCAAATTCAGAATTTGAACCTGTGTGAGGTGGTGTCTCAGTCCTTGGATCAGGTTAGTTCCTCTCCTTGTAGCTGTTTTCATTGAAGCAGTTGGGTAAATGTTGAGGGAAGATAGACTCAAACTTTCATGTTGAGTTATACCTGAAACCTCTGAATTAGAGTTCAGACTATCATGAAATGCTTTCAGTTTCTCACTGAAACATTATTAATCCGTGTCTTATCACCAAGGGCCACAGAACAAATGCATCCACAGAATTTAAAGCTGTTTGTTGACATCATCACACAGAAAACAAATGCAGAAGGCTTCCACAAACCAAAGGAAAGTTTTCTTCTGGCAGAGAGAGTCTAGCATGAGGCCAAAAGTGAATTCCTACAAGGCAGGACTGAATGCTGTTGCCATGTGATAGATGGAGGAGACCGGTATAAATCACAGGATAAAATAACCGCTGTAAAGAATGCTCCTTGTCCTACAAATGTTGTGCAGTTATGCTCCCTCCTAGGATTTATAAACTATTTCAGTCATTTTTTTGCAGAACCTTTCAACAGGCCTGAATTCTCTGAATCAACTGCTCAGGAGAGAATTGAAAATGGCAGTGCACTGATGCTATAAAGGAAACCAGAAGACTTAAGTTGCGTTCATCTCTGATTTAACCCAGTGCAATACAGCGCTGAAATTAGTAAGGTTAGATTGATGTTACCATGAGGAGAAGTTGCCCTTTGCAGTTTAAAATGTGTGGCTCCAGCTCACAGTGGTGTAAGTTGCACCCCAGGCTGGAGCACGTGAAGTTGTGCACTGAGCGCAGGTGTGGTGCTTTGTGGGTGTGCCATGCTGGTTGCAAGAGGCAGGAGGGTGCCACAGGAATAATCTGTGTCGATATATTCCTTTGAAGAGATCTGATTTGGCTGAAGTTCCTAGGGCAGCTAAGGAGGCTTCCTGACTGAGAGTGGCCCATGCTCGGTCCCTTGGAGTACTGGGAAGGATGGGAGAACATGCTCACATTAGGCTTTGCTTGAACTGGCACACAGAAGAGTAAAGGCCTAGTAACTTGCAACCAGTTTGGACTCTTACAAAAACCAGCAAGAACACAGAGTTTCATAATTTTCATGTGCATTTGGGTTTTAAGTAATGTCTGTCAGGAGTTCACTGTTAGTAAACTACTTGGGTTACCAGCTTTGCCCTAGGTACTCACACAGCCTGTGCAGGCCTGTAATGCTTGTGGCATTGATGAACAAGTGCCTTGCAGAATTTCACTGTTTGAGCCTAGACTAGCACTACTGCCTGCTACTGGGATGTATTCACACTGGCATTTTACACCCTATTGATTCATTTTTGGGAATTTCTTCCACCTGATTTAAATGCTTTGAATTGGGTCTTGCTTATAGTCTCTCTCTTCTTATTTATTTTTTTTTAAGGGCTAATTCTGCCAGTCATCTTGTGTCACTGCTTTGTCATCCTGGTTCTGTGGTGGTGAAGCACAAACTCTTCTGGAGGTAGCTGAGCTCCTGGAAATGCTGGCAAAATGATAAGAACAAGGCTGTACCATGGTTAGAGCTGAAGGGAGAAAATAAGCTCATGTGAAAACATGAAACTTGTGAAAGGATTTGGTAGGCAAGGTGGGACTCTAATTTAGCATTTTACCCTTATTCTCCATCATCAGTGAAATCAAGAGTGAGTTGTGCTTGGGCCCACTTTCTAACGATAATGGAAAATGGCATTCACCCTGCTGGTTTGTGCAGGGAAAAATAAATCCCACCGTTTCACCAACAACCAAAAATTATTGAGAATAGATCCAAGCCAGTTCTTTTTCTATTCAAATAAACTAGTGTACTGTTAGCACATACTGCTATGGAAGAAGGATTGACATGAGTATTTGGAGAAGTGTGTTTCTAGAACTTATAAGCCTTTAAATAGTAAATATTTTAGTAAACACAGATATGGCTTGTATAAGAAAACATATCTGCATAATCCAAACCACGCAAACCTAACTGTTTATCCCAATAACTTGTCAAGTACACAGTACTTGAGCTTTTCTCACCCTGTAGGCTTCCTGCTCCTGAAGTTCACCATCTGTGTTCCTAGTACTGAGAACTCTCCTTGGGGTAGACAATAGTGGCCTGAGATTTTGCGTGCATTCAAGGTAGTCTAGCTGAAGTGAGCAAAGTTATGAAGTTAAACCTTGGCAAACTCGTGTGACTCCTAGCTAGCAGTGCTGCTGCTGTCCTGGGTATTTGAAATATCCATGAGCCCTAACCAGCCTTTCTGGATGAAATATTTTTTTCTGAAAAATGGATCAGCAACATTTTTCTGGTTTTCCCTCTTCAAGCCTAAAAATTTCTTTGAAAATTGAACCAGTGGAAACTGCTGACCACTGGGAGGAACACTTAATGGGTACATTCCCGACAAGGATGGGATGGATTACAATACTTCTCCTGTAAAAAGCAAAAAACCTCTCAAAATAAAACAATTACTTTCAGATTTAAAATACATTTCTCAGACTTTCTTTCAGTGATTTCCTCACACAAAGACTTATGCAATAGTCACCTCTTTAATTTAAATGTAAGCTTTTTCTACCCAGTGTGGGAAAGATGAAAGATTGTTTCCAATTTGTAAATACTAGTGGAAAACTTGTAGAATTTTTATTGCTGGATTTATATTTTAATTAAAAAGGGCTTTGAAGAGTGAAAATAAAGAATGCAGAACCTTTTGGCAGAAAATTTTCATTGTTTTTAAATTTCTGGCTTTTTTTATGGAAAGAAAGACAAGCATGAAAATTTGTTCCCCTGATGATTTATTTTTGTTAATAGCATTTTTTTGGGTTGAAAAGTGACTTTTAATTTTTTTTAACTAAATATACTCATGTAAAACCAGGTAATTTTTCCTATTTTCATCTGTGAAAAAAAAAATGGTATGAATACCCTAAACCAACACCCCCCCACCAAACTCACATCTCCCCTGGACTCCCAAAATACAATACACTCATTAATGCTTATATGGGAAATTTTGATTTTTAGTTTTTTAAATAAATATGCATTTTTCCCCTTTTAAAAGATGGTATTTCTCCCTCCATTTCACTTAAGACATTTTCAGATATTGGTGATATGAATCATAAAAATGTTTAGCAAAGAGACAAAATTTGTTACCTTAGCTGTTAACGCATCAGTTCCAAAATCTCTGCTAAATTCACTAGTCCACATCTGTGATGGAGAAAACGGTCTCATGCAATAAGAGTTATGCTTAACCTGTGCTTATGTCAAAGAGGAAGTTCCCTAAACATGTTTCTAGAGGAAAATTGTGGTTGGTAGCCCTTTTTTTTGTCCTCCAGATGTTCTTAAACCCTTCAATGTTTTTTCATGGTGAAAAATCAAGATAAATTTTTATTGGTATGTGTCTGTCAGATTTACATTTGTGTCTGTGCTCTGTGAGCACTGTGGAATTTTAATTTACTTCTATCCACCCAGCTGGGTACCTGACTTATAGCCATAGCTCAGAGAAGGGGTTGAAAGAAGTTAAGAGCAGAGAGCATATATAATACCTGTATCAGTAAACTACAATCTAGGGGTTCAGGTCTCAGCTTTCCAGCCATGTCTGGCTGTGTTAGAGCTTATCAATAGATGCAATGAGAAAGTCTCCTCTAAAATAGCCACTTAATTGATCTTTGGCATGTGAATATCTAATGAAGAATTTGTTAGAGACATGTAGGACATGACTGGCCTGCAAAAAAAGTAGAGAAAACTGGTATCTTTTTCATTAAGAATAAACTCTAAAAATTGAAAATCTACCTGGAATTTAATTTTTGTATGCCATGGGTCTCCAGTTTTACTTAGGACAATAAAAATTTCCCATCTGTGACAAGAAAAGCAGGAACATGGTCATCGGTGATTGAGAAAGTTATTAACATTACAATGGACATAATATTAGATAAACAACTGAAAAGTGCTTTAAATATTTGTCAATTACCTAAAGAAATTAATAAAGCTATTGGAAAATATGCTTAATATGTTTTCCTGAGTGCCTGAAGGTGTTGTATCCTGTGAGGATGCTGAGAATGGGCCACCAAAACCCACAACAAAGAGGGTTTGTTGGTGGGATAGCCCCCAGCCAGGAACATCTCCCCAAAATAGGGTGAACTCCCAGGAGACCTGGCCTTGAGTATTATAATCTATGGATCTTCTGTGTTTGAGATTGGTTCACTGTTCTCCACCCCTTTATTCCATATTTGTATCACCTCTAGAAATTTCTTTTTGATTGTATCCCTCATTGGCTCTTGCCCCTTAGTCCCCCCTTTTCTGTACCCCCACTGACCTCCCTATCTTTACTCCGTCCCCTGGCCCTCAACCTACTGGCTCTGGTGCTCTGCCCGCCCCTTCTTCCCCATATATAAACTTGTACCCTGCCCTCCATCTTGCTCTTCATCCCTGGACCCTCCTCAATAAACCTTGTTGGTGGAACCCACACAAAGAGCCCTTCCTGCCTCCTTTGTTGCCTGCTCTCGCCTATTCTTCGTGTGTGTGTGCGTGTGCCCTGCTCCATTGGGAGTGTGTATGGCTGCGCCGTGCTGGCCCTCCGTGCTGAAGCGGCTTCTTCTGGCTGGGGATCCTTCTGGAAGGCTGCAGCACTCACCACCGCCTCACGCCATGGCGTGAAGGTACCTTCCTGTTTCATGCCAGTGTTGCTGGTTTCATCAAGAGTAACAGCAAAATGTCCCCCACTGCGTCTTGTTAAAGATTTAATTTTCCAGCAGGTAGAGGCAGAGCAGAAGTGCCTGCATCACAGAGTGAGCGAGGGTTAGACCTGCATGGGCCCTTCTTTTGTACAGGGCATATGTGGGAGTCTGTGGATTGAGTGTCTTCGAAGAGCTCAGATTTGGATTTAAATTTATCTTCTGTCACAGAAGCTGAGTTTTTCAAATATTTTTCTTCCTATGCAGAAATGAATTTGCTCAAAGGGAGAATGTTGTGACTTGCTCTGTGATATTTTTGGCCTGTTCTAGTCCAGTAGATATTTTAGTCTTTTATTTTAAAATAAGACTTATTACATTAACATTTTTTGCAATTATTTTCTTGAAAGGAAAGAAAATAGTTGCTTTTTAAGAAAATACTTACATTTTCTTTGATATGGCTCAGTTGGCTGTAGTTATTAAAGGGAAGTCAAACCAGATGCAGCTGGAATCCTCATCTGCTTCCACTAAGGCTGACATGGACTTAATGTTGGAGTATAGCTTTGATGACAATGTGAATGGGAACTTGGAGACTGTATTTCAGGGTCTGAGGGCTTCAGTAGTGATCAAGCCTTAAACTAGGTGGTTTTGTAATTTGAGATTTGAATTGTTCTCTAGAGCTGCATGAGACCAATAAAGTGTTGTAGATAAAATGAATTTAGCTGACAGATATGCAACCTGTGCAATATATTTTTATTATTTCTTTACAAAGGTAAAGCCAAATGCTGAAATCTTTATTCATTTGTATCTCCTTTCTTATCCAGACTGAATTCCCATTGGCTCTAGCCTGTCTCTTATTCATTAAAATCAGTGGAAATGTATCCCCATTCAGGATGTGATCCACTTTGTTTCAGCCTTGCAGGCCAGCGTCACTCAGGCTCCCATCACAGCAATGTCACAAAGGTACGGACACTGCATGAGCAGCATGGCACTCTTGAAGAGACGTTCGCCCTATTATGTCAGTTCTCACTTCAACATTGTTAAAAGTTCCTGTTGTAGCAGTTTCAGTCACTCATTAATTCTGCAGCTATTATCTATATGAAGGTTTACAAAAATATTTTGTGGTTGTAATGTAATTTGTGTTTCTCTCACGGCCTTGCTGGGTCACACTGGCTGTGTGTTGGGGTTTTAGGAGTCCTCCTTATGTTTTACTTTTTCTCTTAAAGAATTTTCCCCATACATCTTGCTAGGGGACAAATTACTGAGCACTTAAGAGAGACAAAAGAACTGGCCACAGGGGGAGGGGTCCAGCTGTCCTCTTTTACCTGGGTTTTTCTTGTGTAGGGTGGAGATGCTGTGAGATTTGAACTGGGACAAAGGGGTTGGGTACAGCCGCTAGGTCTCTGCTCTCTGGGTGTTCGGAGAGGGGAGAGAGGCTGCGGTCACTGTAGGGAGAATTCATCGTCGCTGCAGGGTCCTGCCTTCTGCTGCCTTCCTTCTACCGTGAGTGGAGGTTGCTGGCTGGAGCAGCCGTTTGCACTGGGACCCTATTTAACACCCTACCTCACTAAAAGAGGGACGTTTTCACCATCTGCTCCGGTGCGTCAGGGAAAATCCCAGGATCCCAAGCCCGCCTTTCCCGGCCCTGCTGGGAGCCAGGCCGCAGCTGCCCTGCCCCCGCGACGCCTTTGCCACTGCCCCGAGGCTTTGCTGCACTGTAGCGCCGCACCCGTACCTGCCGAGATGTCCCGGGGTTCCCGCTGCAGATCCGGAGTTCGATACATCTCGTCTACCTCCCGGGATTTTGTGTTCATCCCTGCTGTTCCAGCCTGCTGTTCCCGAGGGTCCTGCTGGGGCCCCGGGATCAGCTGCCCAGGGGGTTTGTGAAGCCTTTCTCCCATCCC
>WEIT01031421.1:84064-192351 GCA_013389985.1 Dryoscopus gambensis
ATATATATATATGTATATATTAGTAAAGAACTGTTATTCCTATTCCTCATATCTTTGCCTGAAAGCCCCTTAATTCCAAAATTATAATAATTCAGACGGAAGGGGGCTACATTTTCCATTCCAAGGGAGGCTCCTGCCTCCCTTAGTAGACACCTGTCTTTCAAACCAAGACACTGTGTCACACCGTCTGGTTCCAATTCCATTTCCTTTCTCACCCATGCTGATATAGTCAAGAACTACTCTGAATCTCACATGCTTTTCTAGGTGATGGTTTGGATCATAAGAAGGTGAAATCACTTGTATTTTGATCAGTGTTTCAGTCAGTTCAGTCTGTGTTTCACAGCAAGTGATAAGAGTGTCTCATATCAGTCACAAGATGTGGAAGCAACGTTTGACATACAGGTACCATTTATTCATTGATACTCTCTTGCATCTTGCCATTTTTGAGAAGAATGTTTGCAATGACGTTCCCAGCAGAGTTGAGTGAAAAACTAGGTACACTGGAAGATTCAATGTTTTTAAATATTTAATATAACTTAGCATTTATATTTTTTGTAGCTTGGTATGTTGTGAGCGTAGAGCTCTAGCTGCCTATGTAGCAAAGCTCGAGTTCCCACAGTTTGATGCTGCAGTTGAACTTTTAACCCTTTCAAATTGTTTTTGAAAACCTTTTATTCATCTCTTGTGGTTCTGTAAGACCATAGGATGTAATGGAATTCTTGCTTGTTTTTACTAGTATAAGGCAAGAGTAGGATTTGAAATAGATTTGGTGATTTATTTTTTTTTTAGTAAGGCCAAATTACAATTTGACCACTTTCATTAGAGATGATCAAACAGAACTGCAAACACAATTTTCAGATTAACATCCATTACAGCATAAAGTATTCAGTGGCAGCCTTTGCCAAGAGCTGTCCAAAACCTAATTATTCATCATTAAACTGCAGCCTGAAGACACAAAACCAGACCAGAGGTCTGCTGTATAACATTGCTGCACATGCACATAATAAAACAGAGGGTTGGATCCACAGGGGACTTGGCTCTCTGTTTCTGCTTCCTGTTCTTCACACTACACACCCAGCAGTTAAAAAATATACTGTGTTCACAGGGAAGGGCCTTGAACCACTGCTGGATACCTGCTTCCCCTCCAGGTGACTGCCCTGGCTGCCAGGCTGCAGTCATGCTCCCTGCCTTGCTCTTTGTAGCCCCACCACTCAGGATATTGTGTAAGGGATAAAAGCTGTGGTAGGACAGATGGAAAATGTTCCTGCAGGCCCTCCTTAATGGGGTTGAGATGCCCTTAGAGGGGGCAAAGTTGATACCAGTCCTCTCACAGGCTATGGGACATTACAAATTCACTACTCTGGGATGTCACTGCTGCAGCCAGGCACTGCAGGAATTCCTTGGTGGAAACTTGAAAGCCTGAAGGTTGGATGTGGGATGAGCCACTTGGAGAAGACATCTCTTCTCTGCTTTTGTTGTGCCCCTCTGGTTACAAACCCCAGCAGGGGATAGCATGAAGGGCCAGCACAGACAAATAGTGGAGAGGGGAGAAAGGAGGAGCACAAAGGCAGCAAGCACCCTTCCTGGGCTTAAGCAAAAGGATGAGGCAGAATCAAGCAGTCTGTGCAGGTTTCCCCACCCTGCTGTGAGGGCCCAAATCCTGGAAGATATTGCTCGTCTTACAACCTGGTCTCATGTGATAATCGTATTTGGCATTTGAGATTCCAGAGTATAGAAGTGAGGCACACCATACCAAAGGTTGTTTCTGTTTGTGTGTTAGAGAATACTCTGAGTGGTGGAGGGAGCACATGGGCAGCCCAGGAGCTGACTCGGTGCACTGGTTTACATTAGGATATCTCTCCATGACAAAAAGATTTCGTAACTTACTGTCAGACTTCTAAATGGGGCTGAGCACCTGCAAACTTGACAAGGTAGAGCTTGAAAAACTTAGCACTCTGAAAATCAGATCCTCGTCAGTTCCAGCTTTCCACATAGTATTAAAAGTAATTATGTACAAACTCATGCTTCTGCTACTTGACCTGACCAACGACAGCTTACCACTTCCCATTTATGCCCTCCACTTGCATATTTTACTGGGACTTATACCTTCTAATGAGAAACATGAAAATGTGTTGGGCTGTTTTTCCTTTTAAGGATGGTATATGATGAATTGGAAATAAGCATAGAAATTAAAACACTTAATGTCTCCATAAAATCACATTCAGTAAGCCTTTAAACTAATCACAGTTTGAAACTGTAATGCCTGCAGCTAAAACAATTGTGTTGAAAGCAACAAGGCAGACACACAGTATAAACTTCTATCAAGATGTTGAGCCTGTACTTGTTTTCTGTTTGCTTTCTCTTCTCTTTTGGGCTTTAATCTTCAATAAAAGTCGTGGAACAGGGCCAAGTAACATGGAAAAGCCTATGCACTGCTGCAACAGCGAAATCCATAGCAGAAGGAAAAATCTCCTTGGTAAAATGTTCAACTGCCTGTGCTAGATGGTGATGGTTCCTGCTGTTATTATGGGGGTAGTAGGTTGCAAAATTTCATGTCTCACTTTTTTTCCCCCTCCTGGCATTAAAGACTCAAATTCAATTGTTCCTTTCTTATCTTGTCTTTTCTTTTTGGGTAGAACAGGCAAAAATATGAACTCTCTCTCACCTTTCTATATCCTCTGCTTTTTTTCTTTAGAGTATTGTATTGCCTTTATCAGAATTATCTCCTTTTCTTTAAATCTTAAAAGTTTGATTATTACAGCCCAACAAGATTCTTCAACGAATGGACCTGGGACTAGTGACCTATATGCCCTTTCCATTTCAAAAGTGTCAATATCTTCACAATACAAAATGGCTTTTAACTTTTCTTTCTTCCTTTTTTTTTTTTAAATTCAATAAAATGATTTCAGTAAAAGTAAGCTCCAGAAATTTCTCCCACCTTCTCTTCTGCCAAATATACATAGAGAATTTACATGACGGTTGGTTTTCAACTAAATGAAATTTAGTTGTTACTTAGAAACTAAATCTGCAATAAAAATGAATCTGAAATGCTGTTTTCCATGTTAGATGCTTTCACTAAAATTACTGTATGATGACAGAAATACTTACGCTCTGGAAGTCATCATAAAAATGTAAGTGATACAGATACCTGACCTTATCCTCTTTCACCTCAAAATATATTTATGGCAGGACCGAATGCCTTATCTGCTATTCCTTCTTTTGGGTCAAGACCTCTTTTTTGGAGAAAGCTATTTCAGAACTGGAAAACCATTGCTTTTCAGCTGTATCTCTCCTGTTAATCAACTGGTTTTCAAAAATTCCATATCTTTTTCTTTGTCCGTAGAAAATTGGATTGTCTTGTCTCCTCACCATCTTGTTCTGTTCTACACTAGTGGATCATGACTGGTGCCTCTTTCAGACTTGAATTTTGGAAACATGGCTGAAAAGTACTTGTGAGGGTCTGGATTTTAAAGGCAAGGCCCTCACCCTCACCTGAATCTCCTACATGTTGAGTGACTGATCTGTGTCTCTCACTAGAGCTAGTGATAGAAGTGTCTAGTGGGTCTTCGCAGGCCTAAAGATAGATTTGGCCCCACTGGAATCAAATGCTACATCCTCAAAGCACTCTTGAGTGATACATATTTATGAGGACTGGTGGTGTAGTACTCCCTCATGATAAAACTATCATTCACTCATTGCTAGGGTTGCATCCAAGAAGGGAGTGGAGGATTAAGCACACAACTCTTGCTAGCAGAAAGAAAACCTGGCAGACTAGGGAGCAAGCAGGCTCCTTTAACCCTCAAGATGAAAATCTAGGGGCTTGCTTACTTACTGAACACTAGTTTTTGGTCTGTTTCATAAAGATTGGCACACATTCCTGTCTCTCTCTGGAAACAGTCAAGAGTAGAAGATGAAGAACTACGTGATTCAAATCTCAAAATGATTATCACTTTCTGGTTTAAAAGGCAAGCCTTATTTTTTGTTATTAACAATGGTAGATCTACTTTCCTCCTTTTTAAACATAAACTCACCAAATTGAAGGCAAAATAAAGCTAAACAAAATAGCATACACATTTATTGGTTATCTGAATTGAGCATGAAATTGGTGCAATAGGTGGAAAGGTCTTTATTTAGGAGTGAAAACATTTTTCTGAAAGTTATTTTTCCTGCTTTCCAGTACTCTTTGAGGAAGTTGACATTTCTTATTTTTTTTTTCTGAAGGTGAAGAGTGCTTTGGCTTAATTACATGGAGCTGATTACATCTTGAGGTGAACCAGAGTCATTTCAGTGATGTTATGTGGTTTGCATCCATCAGAAAACTTGAGTGTGGCCTAGTTAGAAACTGTTCATGCAGACGTAATGAAATCAAATCTTGTACATACACAATATGCAGCAATAGCTGTCATTTTTACCTGCACGGTAGTCTGAAATTTATCTACATGCATAAGTTGCATTACTTTAATCACATTGATATAAGTAAAATGATACAGTAACTCTTAATTTTTCTCCTGTGCCAATATGACTATTTCAGACCAAAGTGTAATACTGCTTTGTATATTTTATCAGTAGTTGTATTTCAGTGAAGGGAAGAAGAGCTAGTTGTGGGTGAATACTCTTTAAACTGGTATCGTTGCATCTAGAAAGATGCTTGTACTAGGTGCCTTGTCTATATTTCTCTTTTCTTTGGGTGTAAGGCCACAGTAAGGAATGCCTTGGGGAGGAGAGTTGGAAAAGTTAGCTACTCTACCTTTTTGTGCTCAGCTCTGTTGCAGTGAGGTGCTCTGCAGCCTTCTGGAGATAGGATGACTCGCAGGAAGAATAAGGGAATACTCTTTTCATAGGTGTTCCAGGAGATGTTTATTTCCCAACCGCATGGTTGGCCATCCAGCACGACAGACCCCAAAGTGCCAGGACAACCCAGAGTTCCCCACGCAGGGGGACACAAAATCACCAATAAGAACACAGATCTGGGGTACATGTGACATGGGGCAGATGCAGGGGCAGAGGGACCCTGTGCTGAGCCCTGCTGCCATCCCAGAGCCCCCTCCACCCAGGGGAACAGGGAGGGAGACCTCAACATTTCACCTTTTTGTTTTATACTATGAAGGTTTCTCTCAAGGATCCCAAAAATTCTACATTTGAAACAGCAGAACAAACACAAAATAACAAGAACAATTTCAAAAGAATATAAGCTACCCTCCCTGAGTCCCAATGTCCAAACAGCTTATTTCTGGCATGCTTGGAGGGGAAACTGAGGCAGGAGAGGGTTTCTACATTCCTTCCCTTCTTCCCTCCCCTTACCCTCCCCTAGGTACTGGAGAGGAATGGTGGGGAAATGGAGTTTCATAGCCAGGGAATGGGAAAGCATGGTTTTGAGAGGGATACCATGGAGGGAGAAAAGGAAACTGGGGATAATAGGGTATAGGGTAAAAGGGATAGAAGTAGGGAGGCTGTTTATAATGGGGATTTTGCTTGGGATGATTGCGATTTTGAGCATATATGCTTCCTTTTACAGGAATTCTACCAGGTCCGATAACGTCGACTGCCTGTAACCGCTTTTTTCCCTGAATTATTTTGAACTCCACCACTTCTCCGTCTCCTAAGCTTGGGAGATATTTTTCGGGGTTATACTTTATAATTGCTGTTCGATGAACGAATACATTTTCTTTGTTATCGTTTCTGGTGATAAATCCATAACTCTGTTTACAATTGTACCATTTTACAGTTCCTAAATCCTTTGTTGCAAGGACTTCTCCTCTTGCGAGTCTGTGTTGTTTTTGCTGGTTGCTAGGGACTGCATGCTTTTGTCGCAGGGTCCGGACCTCTTGGGGTCACATTCGGGGCTGCGGTGGACTGTGCCACCCCACCCTGCCCTGCCTGTGCTGCCACCTCCAGGCTCCACGCTGGGTTCACTCGCCCCTGCCCCACGGCCGCTTCATTCCCCGCCTGGCCGCACCACGCCATGCCCTGCGCATGGCTCAGCATGTGTCCGGTCTCGGCATGGCTCAGCATGGGGTCCAGCCGCCCCGGTCTCGTGGCCACTCCGCCACGGCAGCACAGCGCCACCCGTATCAGGGCCCTGTGGCGCCGCCGTCTGTGCAGGCTCTCTGGGCCGCACCGGCCCTGCCATGCCCGCTCCACACCGTGCTGCCATCTGTGCAGGGTCACCCAGTTGCACTGGGCCGCGCCACTCCACTCTGTGTTCACTGCCGCCGCTCCGCGCCTGCGCGCTGTTCACACACGCCATGTGGGGCTCGCCGTCACTCCCCGCGCCCCTCTGGTGCCTCCACCGCCGCGCCGCTCCTGTGCGCCGCCCATGGTCTGGCTCCGTGGCCCCTCTGCTCCCGCCATGGCGCTCTCTGTGGCGGCTGCTTCCCTCTCACACCACAGCTTCTTCCCATGTCACAGATACCGCCCTTCTGGTGTTCATGGGGCTTGCTGCATCTCTGAGCGGGGCATGGGCCAGACACATCCAGCGCCGAAACCTCTGCCGCCATCACGAGGGTTGGGGAAGGGGACCTCGTGATTTCACTCACAGGGTCTGGTGGCTGCCGCATGGTTCCGCTGTCGCAGTGGCCATCTTCTGCTGCAGGGCTCTGGGAACCCAGCACATGTTCCTCAAGAGCTGCAGTAATTACTGTAAATTCACGGAGATGTTCTGTCATTAGTACATGTTTCCCTTGGTTCATTATTTCTGTTAAAACCTCATCCCAAAAACTTTGTAGACCAGTGCCAGGAGTAACATCAAAAATAGGATCTCGAGAAACATAAAAGAAGTTTATAAAAAACCAGCCAAAAAAGTGGTCCCATTCTTTCTGAGTAAGAATTATGCTTTGCTGTTTTGGTTGTGCAAGGATTTCTTTAATTTCTAGATATATTTCCTGCTGTGGTTTCGAGAGCGACGAATCCCATGAGATTTCCATATTTAGAGAGAGATTTAAAGGAGTTTACTCACTAAAGTCCTGGGATCGTCAGCTGGGGGGTCTTGATTTCGGCTGTTTCTCTTATTCAGAGTTGTTGCCTCCAGGAATATCCGTTATGGTGTCCCATCTGCGGTGCCACTTGTTGCAGTGAGGTGCTCTGCAACCTTCTGGAGATAGGACGACTCGCAGGAAGAATAAGGGAATACTCTTTTCATAGGTGTTCCAGGAGATGTTTATTTCCCAACCGCATGGTTGGCCATCCAGCACGACAGACCCCAAAGTGCCAGGACAACCCAGAGTTCCCCGCGCAGGGGAACACAAAATCACCAATAAGAACACAGATCTGGGGTACATGTGACATGGGGCAGATGCAGGGGCAGAGAGACCCTGTGCTGAGCCCTGCTGCCATCCCAGAGCCCCCTCCACCCAGAGGAACCAGGGGGGAGACCTCAACACAGCTCTTCACTGCTGTCTCTGCAGCTGACAAGTGGTTACTGGCTGTGTGAGTGTTCCTAGTTTGTTTCAAAGCCAGTAAACTTGGTTAGATTAGATTGCCATCATAAGAGCTTGGTAAATCAGCCCATGCTGGGCCCAGGGCTTTTATACCTGGCCTGTGTCCAGGTCCACAACTGCCTTGTTAAAAGCTGAGCTTGAATGGCTCTGCATTCCAGGCCCTTCTGTGACTGGTGTGCACACATCCCGCAATGGTTTTACCAATTGGACAACACATTTTTTGTATTTAATCACCTAGAAAGCTTTTCCTGCTAGGGTTCTTGCTGTGTATGCATGTTTCCATATCTTTCTCAGTTTTTCTTTTATTTTTTGGATTGTCTATAAAACATTGACCTTCCACTCTCTTAAAAATTCTTGCCATCAGATCCAAAGCACATGTATTGGCATAAAAACTACCGTATATGGAATGAAAATTACTGGCAGTTCTTGAAACACATTCTGCACATGAAAGCCTAATTGTATGTTGGACAGTGGCGATAGTAAAAAAAGTAATCTTGAATACTTGTGGTTTAAATCAATGACCTTTACTTCTCTGAGAGCCTGCATTGATACTGAGGATGTCAAGTGCTAAGCCAAGGTGAAACTGTATATTCTGTGAAAGCAAAGACTTCTGCCAATAATCCCTGCCAACAAACAGCATGCGGTAAGCGAGGGTGAATGAGGAGACTGGTGAGGGGATTTGCAGGTTAAGGTGCAAGGCAAGACCTTGTTCATGTGAGTAAGGATTGATTCCTACAACCTTGAAGGAAATAGTTTGCTAAGATAAATTTGATTCATCTGAAAGGCTTGAGGAATTGCCTTGATAACCAGAATATCTGAAAACTACTCCATCCAATGTCCACAAGCTGGAAATGCTTTTAGGATGCAAAGTTTCCAGCATTTTGTTGATGTAGCCATTGGTCTAAATGGAGTTTCCTTGGGGTTTTTGCAATGCTACAATGAACAGAACTGATCCCTGAGATACTACTAAGTGTTAAATGAAGAGTCTGTATCTTTCCTCTTCTGGGATTAGAGCAAAGTCAGCGTGATTCACTAGAAGAGCATAAATTCACATTAGCTACCCTGTAAACACTTTCTGTCTGGCTACTCTTGATCACATTGCATCAAGAGCACCCTGAAAGGGAGACCTAGTCAGGGTGGTGTAGGCAGTGTGCAAGCAATGTGCACCAAATACCCGTAGTACTCATCTTACCTCTGCAGAGAAACCTTTATGCAAATGCAGATGAGGAGTTAATTTAATCTAAGTAGTTATTTTAGATATGACTATATGTATGGGAAGAGGATCAGACTAGCATTGCTTTGCAGATGAGTGTTACTTTTCCTGCCTTGTATAGTTTGCCCAGAAAAGAGAGTGACCAACTTGGTGCAATAAAGCCTGGTTCACTCCTGTAGCTTTTTGTGTTCCCTAATACCAGTGAGAGGTTTTTTGCTGGTGTTAGGAAAAGGTGTTAAGAGACAGGTCTGAAAACTGAAGTCACATGTTTGTCTCCTGCCTGGACACAGGCATTCCAAACTCATCCTATACAGCTTCGAAAAAGAAATTAGGGGGAGGAGGAAGTGCTTCTCCCAGAGTATCTCTGTGCCAGTTGGCTACTCATCCCCCTGCTGAGAGCAGAAGCAAGCCTGATAATCACCAGCATCCACACTGTGGGGTTTGCAGTGCTGATCTCTGTCTCTCCGGAGCAGGACTGGGGACACCCATTGCTTGGCACCTGTACACCACAATGGCAATCACAAGGCAGCACCTTACTCTTCCTACCAAAACACCTCGGGTGCCACCAGCAAAACACAGGCAAGAGAATGGACAGCCAAGTTACTGCTTGGGCTGAATTTATACACAGAGAGCAATAGAGTATGCACCTCATGGACAAGAAAATAGTGCTTTCTAAAGTGAGAATGAATGGGGAACTCTGCAGGCAAACAATGTGGTTAGTCCAGATTCAGAGCTCAGGGCTCACTTGTAGTACACAGAAAGACCTCTGCACCATTAAATCACCTGTTTTCTGTTTTCATTTGCACCAGGGTAGCCCCTGACTACCGCAGATTTAAATCAGGAAGAGATGGCTCAAGGCCAAAGTCAATTTTGTTTTAAAGTTCCTTCTACCAAAATTCGGCCCTGGAAGCTTGTACTTGGAACTGTACAAAGTTTCATTTTATTATGGTATGTTTCCCCCTCCATCCCCAAATTGGTCACCATTTATATGAATTTTGGCAGGAGACGAATGATCCTTCACACTCAGCCCATAATTTACAGTTATGTTTGGTCTTACATAATGTACAGTTTCAATGTTGTCTAACATTTCTTCATGTATTGCAGAAGACTTTCAGGTTTTATTAAACTGGCATGTATAAATTGATTTTCCAGCTGGGTGCAGTCACTTGGCAAACTCTGCATATTCTAACTATATATGAGCTAAATTGCACACTCTAATAGTGTGTTTGAATTATTTTATGTGCAACATACAGTTGCAGGAGCATGTGGCAGTTTCCCAGTGCTTTGCCTAACTAGGGTTTTGCTCCTAGCTAAAGGAACTGTTACAGAGACAGACATAAATATTGCAGTGAAAGAACAAGCAGGCTGTGCCTCTTGGTAGGAGAGACTATTGCCAATTTGCACTTGCTGGGAAGAGGTATTACTGTCTCCCCATGATATGAAGAAGTATTACTTAGGGCAAGTCTAAGTCTGCAAAATTACCACTTGAGTTAGAGGGCTTTATGGATATGAAGAAAAATAGAGCTAGACTGAGGCACTTTCAGTGTCAAGGGGATTTATTTCTTATACAAATAGATGATCCATGAGAGGCAGAAGAATTCTGCAGTCCACCCAACAACTTTTTCATGACTGAATTCTGGAAAACTTGGACATATTGATTGTATTTTCTCTTTGCTAAAATTAGTCAAGATGACATTGTTCACCTCTAATATGCTCACTTCCCAATTATGCCATTCTTGCTCTTTGAGAGTAAGCTTTAATCCCTCCATAGTCTCATGTTTGCATTAATCTTTGTGAAGGATCAGAATGTAGACACTAATCTCAAACAAGCTACCCAAAAATGAGGACTGGGAAGGGGACTGTGCTGAACATTTTCTCACTGAAGACAGGCAGATGACTTCAGTTCACATGAACCCCCAAGGGCATGGCCCGAGAGTTTTGAATTTGAAAAGATATTTGATGCTGCCTGCATGCTAGAAGGCTTGGCCTGTCATGGGGTATAGCCATTAGAGTTTGGTATATTTTTTATGATGTTCACATTCACCAGAAAGCTTCAAGTATCTCTGTCCAGAAGGTTATCCTACCCCAGGCTGTAGTGCTCAACTCAGTAACAGCCATCTTATTAAGGCAGTAATCTTGCTCTTAGGGTGCTATCATGGAGAGTAGATGCAGGTGGTCACATCTTACTCTGCTGAAGTCAGCTCCTTGGGCCATGCAGGCTGATGCAAGAATCATGGGGCAGCGGTGGTATTGGCAGCTTTTTTGTTGTGAAAACATTTCCCTCTGTGCATCAGAAACAATGTCTCATTCTCAGCCTCATTGTAAAATGGAATTTCTAGCTTTGAGCCTCTTCTGTGTTGAGATGCTGCAAGAGTTTTATGTCAGGCTGCAAACCCTCTAAAGCATGTCCTGCTCCCCTGGTGGAGGAAAGATGGAGAGCAGGAGAGTGGTATTGGAATGTTGTCACCAATAATCTTTTAATTCACCAGATATTTGAATATTACTGTAGAGTAATGTTTCCTTATTTCCTGAGGAATGGAATCAACAATAAATGCTGCCACTACCTCGCAGAGTTCTGATTTTGTAGCCATTGCTCCTCTTACAGTGCTTCAAGTGTCAATTGTGCTATCTATTTACCACACGGATAAACACACAGCAAGCATTATATCACTTTATTAGGCCACTAATATCTGAGAGCTTTGTCTTATGAGATGGTATAAACAATAAATCATATGCTCATTGCAGTTATTCTTTATGTCAAGTCTTATTTCTACATCCCAGGCAGAATAAAGTGTTCAGTACAGCTTTCTTGTTATGTCTTTCCGCCTCCTCTGTTGTTATTAATAGACGGTGTGCCTGATTATTCTGCCAGGGAAGGCAATGTGGGATGAATTGTGGGCTCAGATGAGGGAGTCAGAAAGAAATGTCTCAGTTCTTACACGGTACTCATGACTGTGATTTTATTTGGGAGAGCTGGGTGCGCTAAGGAACAGATAGCAGTAGTTCAGACAAAAGTACAAAACTGTTTAGCCTAATACTTCTTATTGAAAAGGGCACTCCATATCTCAGAGAGTGGAGGTTGTATGCAGAATTTAGGGCGTGTAAACACAGACCAAGGTATCACACTGATAAGACGTCTTCATCAAAGATTTGCTGTGTTAGGTGACCTGTTGAGCAATTTCATGAGCTAAAAGCATTCCACACAGTTCCAGACTGCGTATTTCTCATAAAATCACTAGGAAAAAGAACAGATTTGTATATTAGTGAAGAGGTCTATTAATTTTGTCACAAAAGAAAAAAGTACTTTATGTCATCACAACCACAGCCAATTGCTGTGCAGCGTCTATGATTGCTGTTCATCAAAGTTTTCGCCTTTGGTTTCCTGGCACCAGGCAAGACCATGGCAGCTTGCTTAGCTGCAGCATATTGTTTGTTGGCATCAGTTTTAGTCTTTTAGGAGAAGTAGCAAGTGGGCTTTACTTTCTCTTTATTCTCTCCCACTGGATTAGAAGCAGGGGTGGGGAGGTATGGGGGAGGAGAGAAACACAGAGACGTCAGCTGTGGGGTTCCAGAATGCCTTCAGCCTGTCCTTTCGCCTACAGCAGGTTTAATCCAGGCTGTGGAGAAAACAGTTCTTGCCTGCCCTAGATGTCTAGGGCTTTCTGCATGACATTCTTAAAGAGTCACTTCAGCCAAGCATTGTAACAAAAGCAGTATTGACTTCGTCAGCCAGTTCCTTGAGATAAAATGCCTCTGACTGAGATTCTTACCATAGTCATGGTCAAACATACAAAACTTCCATAAACAAGATTCACTGAAAGCCTTGAATGCCTGACCTTTCAGTTCTGGAGACTCTGCTGGGGAGCAACCATACCACACTGCATATTTCCCAAGACCTTTCTTGATTGCTATCACTTCTCTCAGCTGATTTTCCAATGGGTAGCTTTAACCACAGAGAATTATAGCTATTTCTGTGGATCTGAAGGAATGTTTCCCAATAGCAAGTGGATACCAGGGATCCCAGAATCTTTCCTGGCAAAGACTGACTCATCTTTGCAGGTCTTACAGGAGGCAGTCAGCTTATCTTGTCCAAAGCCACAGCATCCTAGAAAAAAACTCAACCAAAACAACCACCTCAACATGGTATAATCGGAATGTCACAGAGCATTGATCTATGTCAAAGTCTCTCTTTTGACATATACTTTTTCTGCTCAAGTCCTTTGTTTGTCTTCTTTTGCAATAACGTAGGTCAGTACTTGAAATGTTTCTAGTATGATTGTGTGAATAAATGCATGAACTGAGCTACCTGGTTGGTGATAAAGTTATTCTGACTAATCATAACCTCATCTCTCTCTAATCACTACATATTTCTGGAGTGAAGAAACGGAAAGGGAGGAAGGCTCTGTTACTGTCTTGGACTAACTTGAGGATGCTCACAAGACAAGATTTGGCCTACTATGCATCAGTTCTGTAAGAAGTAAAAGTTTGGGAGAGTCTTCATAATGCCTTTTCTTGTCTGCAGTGGAGCAGCTGCAGGGAGAAGGAAGAGGAAGGCTTCTCTTCAGAGTAACATCTCCTGCTTGAGTCTAAATCTGGGATTGTCTATCCAGTCCTGCAAGTTCAAGGAAAACAAAAGCCACACTATCTAGTATGTAGAACTTCTTAGGGCACTAGCATATTTGTTCCCTGATTCGGGCCTCCCTTCTTTTTGCAAATCCCTCAGAAAGACATCCTGTTTTCCACAGATTTTTGCCAGACCATTTGGGGGAATTCAATTTCAACCTCTGCTTTGTTAGCAGACTACCCACTCCATCTGTTAGTTGTTTGGTGTTTGTGAGGAGTGGTTTGTGGCCTAAATTGCATGAAGTCTTGTTCTTAGTGGAAATCAATCACACAGCTATAGTCTTTTGCTCTTTAAAAATATCTGGCACAGTGTTTTTCTTCCAATCCAGTTGATTGGTTCCTAAAATTTATGGAGAAGAAAATAATATCCAATGAATACTGAGCAGTCATTAGCATATAAGTGCACTTGTTTTCTAAATAAAATCATCATTCAAACAATATTTATCATGAGGAGGAGGGAGCATGTAGTATGGGTAACTAGTGTCCATAAACACATCAGGATGGCATGCCTTTCTTGAAGTCAGTAGCATATTTAGTATTCAGTTTCATAAGGTATTGCTTTATCCCACTCCTTTTGTGATACTTAGAAGCCCTGGGCTCAACATCCCAAAAAGCTGTAGTGGAGGTTTTGCCCAAAGTAACAGCTCTTGAGTGAGGGTTCCTGTAAATAAGAGCAGAGGTTTCATTCCGTTGTGGTTACAAGCATGTGAATAATTTGGGTGTGTGGCACAGTAGGTTTGAGTGTGGCAGTTCGCTCACTGGAAGAAGAGAATAAAAAAAATGTTTGAAGGCAACTCCAGTTTGCTGAAATCCGTTTACTGGAAGATGGCTTAAGCCGTTGTCATCTTCCATAAATGCAGATATGTTATGGGCTGTGGGAGTGATAGGCTGAGAATGAGCACGTGGTGTCATTAAGGGCCACATCTGCCCAGTTTTGCAGTTGCTCCTAATCGAAGCATTGATTCCCCTCTTCCCTTTCTCACCCTGCGTCAAGGTGCCTTGTGCCTCCCTTGTGCTGCAGAGAGAAGCTGACAATGTGGTATAGATCAGACGACGCATCGGGAAGGGAAAAATTCGACGCTGACTAATGCCCGATTAAATCATATGTTTGGGATCTCCTGGGTCACGAACTATGAGAACTTTCCATGAAAATTATGAGCCATAACTCAAGCAGGCAGCTCTGGGACAGCTGCACAGCTGCACGAGGCATGCGAGCTACCCTTTTGCACTCCAGGTTGATTTTTTAATGTATTTTAAATTTTTTTCCCCCAGGTAAATCTGCCTGTGACTCGCAGGTGAGGCAGGAGCGCGGCGGCCCCGCGCAGCCGCAGTGCCNTCCCCGAACATCCTCGCATCGGGAAGCCGGCGCCGCTCGCCGATTGCGTGTCAGCGCCCTGCCGCCCGCGTCAGGAGGAGAGCGGGATCAGCCCCGCTCCCTGCCGCCTCCTGGAGCGATCGCCGCGCCCGGGGCTGGGGCAGAGGGTGGTATCTTGGGGGGACAATGGGGACGCCTCCCTTCCTGCGGTGGACGGAGATCAGTGGCAAGCCTGGGGTAGGGCGACAAGTTTTTTCCATGCACCCCTTGTCCAGCTCCCTGCTTGGAGAGGAAAAGTGCCCCACTGCAGACGCCTGTGCCCAGGATTTTAAACTGTACTTCCTGGGAGGACAGAGCTGGAGGAGCAGTGGGGTGCTCTGCTGGCACCCTGTGACGCTGTTGTACTTGCTCCGTGTTGCAAAGAAACGCAAGGCTTACAGAGCTGCAAAAAAAGTGGTTAAATATTATATTTATCAAGGGGACTTAGCTGCAACAATGTGATTTCAAAAATCTCAGAGGGTTTTTTTTAGCACGACTTTCTGGGGTAAAATAAAAAAAAATTACTATCAGGGATCAAACAAGACACTTTCTCCGTGTCTCGCTTCTCCTACACTGTGTTTGAAGGGAAAGAGAAACATAGGAAATGAGCAAACACAGATTAATCCCTTCCTGCCAAAATTTCCGTTAGAAAACACCTCCGTCTCCTACTTTTACCATTAGACTCTTTGGCTGCTTTGCGGGATTGATTTGATACATTGATTCTGTTATGGCAGAGCTTGCAAAGACTGAAAGAACATGAAATATAGTTCCCCAAAGAGCAGATTTCTGAGGCTAGGAAGATTCTTACAGACTAGCAGCAGAAAGAGAGCACTAGCAAGTATGCTAAATAAAAGCAGATACCAATCATAAACAATTACATATGTGCTTAAAAATTCTCCTCCTGACATCTTTACATTTGCTGGTGGAAGTCACCTTATGAATATCAGCAGATGAATTATTCTATATGGGTAAAGAGTTGAAAAAGCAAAGGACATCTCACTTTTTCCTTTAACCTTGGGGAATAGAAAAGATCTGGCTCTTGCATCTCTTTTGAGAATACGGTGACTGTAAGGGAAAAACTCATGCATTGGAAGGCTTCTGAATACATCTAAATAACAGGCATATCAATGAAATGCCAGACTTTGGCTGAACGATAACCCATATATAAATCATGCGGTGCACTGTTTACCTTGAATATATGCTGAACTGCAAATCTAGCTCTGCTGGGACGTTTGTATAGAAGGACCAAAACAGACTGACTGGCTAAGAAGTACATCTGCTTCATCCATTTTTCTATGAGCAGAGCTAAACTGATGGTCTGAAATCTGCAGTGGAAACTGGGAATCTGTTTATGTTCTCTCTAGAAGAGCGTCTCTGTTTATTTGTTTGTATTTAGAACTAATGTCTTGTGATCATCCAAGTATTAATTTTAAATATTTGCTATGAATGTAATTGCCTGAGTAACACTTGCTCTCTTGTGATCAGTCTAGCTTTTTGAGAGGGTATTAATTATTCTCACTTCTTAGCTAAACAGTTTCAGTGCATAACTTTCAGCCTGCGGTTTGATTGCAAACTTTCTCCTTTGAATATTTGCTATGCATCTCGGATGTCTAAACATACAGCATGGTATTGTTTCTGGCTGCTGAGCCTGTGACTCAGATTTTTAAGCAGTAGATGGATAATTGGCAAGTAACAAACTTTCAATACAAATTAATCATTCTTGCATCATGGAAAATGCAGGATTCTCAAGGATTTCCAGAAATACCTACTGGCTATATGAATATTCTGAAATAATGAATAGCATTACTCACCGCCAACTGAAGTTGGCTGTCAGCTTGGCAGTCATGCCTGCAAAATATTTTTGAATAAGGTTTATGCCTGTTTGTTTTTTGCTGTTCAGCTAGAACAAGTGCTATCACTTCCTAACTCGTGATGAATTCAGTGTTGCCAAATCCTGTGATTTTTATCGCAGGTCTCGTGATACTTGATGGTTTTTTTCCCTGTAACTTCTCATTCCCGGAGACATTTAATTAGGTGAGAATCTCAGTTTTCATTTTTATAGAAATCAGTTTCTACTCCTTAGACTGTGAAGAAGTTTGAAAGTACGACCCAGGGGCATTCTAAAGACAGCCACAAACCCCAGAAAAAATAAGAATGTTTCCAACTTTTTTTTTTTTTTTTTTTTTTTTGGCTCACAGCAGTTCTTCAAACATCTGATCCCTGATTCATGACTTTTGAATATTTAGGGATAGGACTACCCTTAATGAATTTTCCCCTTTCCCTTCCTAAATTTAAAACACTGATACATTTTCTTCAAAGGAGAGGACTTACTATTGTGGAGCCGCAGTGAAGCCACATGGACAAGGTTCAAAGCACTCCCTCACCACCTGTACTCTCAACTCAGCCTAACTGTGATCTGAATGCCTTTTTTGCTTCATATTTATTTCTCTCAAAGGTCAAACTCTTTGGTTCCCAGGCGCAATGAAACCCATTACACACTGTGCTCTTACAAGGTGACCCTCCCTACAGCCTGAAATAGGAGACCCATTGCCTTCTCAGGGTAACCCGCCATGAACAGTAAAGAGTGAAGCTTTGCATGAGGCAACCTCGTATGATGTGGGGGAACATGCAGGCATTCATAAGTGAATTTTTCAGTTACAGGAACTGGAGATCATCAGGCTATTCACAGATGAATATTCCTTGGATATTACATTCACCATCAAATACTCCCCTCTCATCCCACTTTTTACTTAAATATGCATGAAACATTCCCAGTTTCTGTGACTGTACATACTGCTTGTAAGTGTTTCCAAAAGGAAAATGTGTATTACTACTAGGGTAAATAATATACGGTTGATGGGGTTTTTTAACTGTTTGATTAGGCATTTTCAGAGCTTGCTGAAAAGCAGTATTTACAGTTTTTGAGGATTTTTTTATTTTTTAGAAATTTGGTCCAATTGGCCTGAAAACTCCTTTTTTTTCCTAATTTCCTATGAACTGGAAAAATGTCCTCCAGAGACATTGTCAAGGGATGTCTCATGCACCAGTCATACTGAGGAGAAAGTTGGTCTGATTTTTCAGCCTCTTCCCCACCCTCCCAGGTATTTTGCTGCTCTCTTTCCCTGCTGCCAAGCTGTAGTGCTACCATCCCTGTAACCCAGCCCAGGCTCGCTCTGGCCTGGGCATTCCTGGCCTTCCTCTTCTTTCTGCCCCTTCACCATCCTCCTCCAGTACTGCAATTCTCTGGAGAGTATGAGAGGAACTATTTTGAAACAGAGAATTCACTTTGGGCCTCTTCCAAAACTGGTGGCTATCCAGGGACGAGGGCAGAACCTAGGAGAGGGAGACAGCTCCTTCCCTGGCTTGCAAGAAGACATTTTTAGCAGGGATGAGGCTTTTCCTTCCTCCCCTACAGGCTCTTTCTAAGAAAATTGATGATGAAATGAATGATTGCTACTGCTCCTGCTGTTTATGCCTAATCTGAACAAAAGACTCTGATTTTTTAAAAGGGATAATAAGGAAAACAAACTTATTTTGTCACAGAACACAAGGCTAGAAAGGTATCTGCCTAAACTAAACCTGAAGGACAAACACATTTATTGGCCTGGTCTGCATCTCTTCTTTGACCTAAATGACATCTTCTGCCTCCAGACTTTCCCTTAACTTGCAAGACGTTTTGATCCTGATCTGGCCATTGCAGTTGAAATGGGAAGGGGAAAAAAAATTGGCAGTAGGGGAAAGGGTCTATGAAATAGACTATAGTGGAAGGAAATTAAAGATAAGGAGAGCTATGAGAGACTCACTGTTGAAATACACATTTCACTGACAGAGCCTTCACAACAAGGAATGATAAAAAGGAGCAGAAGGAATATCCTGCATACATGGGAAGTCAGAGAGCTTTTTTCTAAGTACAGGAAAAGGCACTGTGTGTGACAGAAGGCCTGGAGCCCTGTCTCCTGCCAACTGACCCACAATGTGGATGGGTATCATCTTGGGTGGATTTGTCCAAATCAGCTGGCTGGCCTGCATGGTGAGGGTGTGTAGTGATGAAGGGGTCCCCATTCCCTCTGACCACAGTGTCAGATTATGTGACAGCCACCTGTGTGCTGGCATAGAGATGCTTGTGTTCTCACTTGATGAGTCAGGAAATCCTCCCTCGTCCTCTGTGCATAAGTTTAAAAATGCTGATTTAATGTTTTTTTGGGATTTGACTGGAGTATTTGGGAGGTTTCTTTCCAGTCAAAACAAAACAAAAACCCCAAACCACATTGCCAGATGCTACACCACTAGTTTATTATAAAACAAAGAAAGCTATAATTTTGTCACAGATACATCTGAGACAGGGCTGATGGAATCAGGCTAAGGAATCAGAGCCTTCAAAGAGGCCACGAAACAGGCCATGCAATAAGCCTATTTTTTTATATGATTAGAGATGGTTAAACATGTGAATTTGTATCACAAAATAAGCTCCGGGTTTCTCTTCCTGATGAGGCACAAAAAGCAATGTTCAAGTGGGAAGTGTTGGAAGTTGATGGCCTGATCTCCGTGTCCCATGCGTCTACCACAGTGACTCATGGAAGCTGCGGTTCTCGTGATCTGCTCTCCTCCAGGGCTGACGCCCCCCATTCAGATGACTCTTTCCATCATGAGCTGCAGGAGTCCAAATAAAAAGAATACTGTGGTGCACTGTGGAAAATGTGCTCAAGCCTAAGAGCCAAAGAGGAAGGAGAAGGGGGGCTCACAGCACTTGAATTACTGCTCCCATGAGACAATAGGACTAAGAAGATGACTGGGAAATGAAGCTGAAAAGAAACACCATGATTTTTGTTATGACCGCTTTTTGTAAGTTGTGTTAGCAAATCCTGGAGCTAAAAATTTTATTTTTTGTGACAGGAAATCAAAAACTTCTGAGAAAATCAAAACTTTCTCATTGAAGGCGCATTTGGCAGAATTCACATTTTCCTTTAGCAAAAGCGGTAACACTTCAATAAGCTTTCTGATCCATTCTGCTTCCCATATTTAGCCCTCTTTCAAGTGGGACTGAGCATGGGGTGTAGTTACTGCCTCCACAACTACACTTATGCAGATGCGTAATTAAGCAGTTTGATCAGCTGTCACTGGGCACCTCTCTGCAAATGTGCTTGCAGTTCTTTTTTGAAAATGCTGCTTTAAAAGTACTGTCTCCCCAGAGGCTGAACAGTAAGAATAGCACGATATTACAAGTGATGACATATGGTGTCCCTTCTCTTCCCTCTAGCTGAAGTTCTGAGCCCATGTACTTGGCAGAGTGATGCAGCAAACTAGAAGAAGTCTAGTAGAACGTATTTACTAGAATTTCAAGCTTTTCTGTGTAAGCTTCCGTGCCGAAATATGTAACTTGAACATTCAGTAGTCACAAGAAAGCTTATTCTGGAGTTACATGGCTTCTAGAGCGAAACATAAGCACAGTCTGTAGAAATGGGTCCCTTTATGAGTTCCTGGTCTAATGGACTTGTAAAAATAACTAATAGGGTGTCCACCATGCCATACCTCTGTGAGACATGCCAGTGCTTTCATTTTTGTCAAGCTGGGTGGGATCTAGGAATTTTCCATAAACCCTAGATCACAAACTTTGTGTGAGTCTCTAATGTCATTTTGAGGGAAAAAAACCACACCTGACCCCTACAGAGGTGTTCTTGAAGGTGACTCAGTTGAACTTGAAGATTCAGAGTATTTGAATCTTCTTCCTGCCTCTTCCATATGTGCAGTAGCAGATAGAGTGAGATGGTACGAAGTCCCTGACACTCCTAAGTGGCTCCTTCTGTCTTGACTGGCACCAGTTTAGTCAGATAGTAGACTGATGTGCTGTGAGAAATGGAGTTCTGCTAGAAGGCCAAGGGTTTTTAAGGGGAAAAAAGCAACCTCTTATGTTGCGGTGGGGTTCTGCAACCTTCCTGGAGACAGCTTCACCCGTAGAAGAAATTAGGAAAGGCTCATCTTTTGTAGATATTTCAGCAGATCTTTATTCGTGGCCACATGGTCTGGGGTCAGCACACAGACTGCCCAAGTCACCAGATCACCCAGAATTCCCCTCACAGGGAGACACAAAGCCACCAACCAAAATGCAGAACTGGGCTATATGTGACCAGGGAGCAGGGGCAGGGAGACCCTGTATCATGCTCTGCCAGCCCAGGGCTCCCTCCCCTCAGGGGAACGGCAGGGGGAGATCCTGACGCTCTTAGGCACTCTGCTTAGCCCCAGAAAGCAATGCATGATCCTGCCTTTGCTAACACCACAGAGAGTCACCTGCCATCATGGTGGCCTTGTGAAATTTATTGTATGGGTGTTACACAGTATCTTCTCTTCCGTGGGCAACAGCATTTTAAATATAATTGGCATTGAAGAGCAGAACACCACTGGGCGGAGAATATCACTTTGTTCTTCTGAAAGCAGGAGATACCTGGATACTGCCCCACAGATTTCCAATACACAGGGAATGTGCCACCAAGGCTCATGGGAGGCTACTAAACCTTCCCTTCCCTACAGTTACTCTGCTGTCCTCCAAACCTAACATTAGGTTTGCATGTTTGACTTGGTCCAAGAGCTTCTTCAAGAGCTTTATAAAATTCCAAGGAGAAAGTGCCTGCAGTGTAAAATTAGAAACAGGAAGTGGTCAATTCAATAATTTGGCCTTTGACCAAGAGCCACCTCCACTGGAGGTAGCACTCACTTTCCCAGTGACCAGAGAAGGCAGATGGGGCAAAGCAGATCATTTGCATTGATGAACTACTCCAAGTGACCAGGAACAGGAGCTGAAATGGCAGTTTGCCAATTTTATAGATACACAGATTACTTAATCAGAGTAAACTAACAGTAGCATCTTTTTTTTTGCCCTCTTCTCCTGAGTAACTAAGTAACAATAGAGAACAGAAACACATGGATGACAGGCAAAACAAAAGAAATTTGCAAATAAGGAGGAGAGATTTGAACTGGCTTATAAGAAGCAGTGGGCTTCATCCTCTAAAGAAAACAGGAGTGGCTTTTAGAATTATGAGTTTGACAGTTCGTTTTCTGTTTGCACTGAAACTGTGAGTCTTATTTGGACCATGAAACTCCTAAGGAAACGTGAAATGCTACCACAAGAATAAATGTAATAAAATCTGAAAGGCAGTAGGGGAAAGAACATATTTTGTAGACTTTGTTTCATATAAATGAGTGACTAAAACTTGGAAGAGATAACTTGCTTAGCATTTCCATCTCTGCATTTCACAATGAAAATTCTCAAGCTCTCCATAATTCTTTTAGATAAATTAGGACATATCCAAGTTAAACATGCAGATATTTATAACATGGAAAATTTTCAAGAGTTCAATACAAGTAAGAGGAATCAAGAAGCTGAACTGGGAAGATACCCAGATTTGCAGATCTGGAGACAGAGTAGGGGAGAGACAAATAGCTTGAAAGGAGATGTGTGAGACTACAAACACTTTGTATGCTTGATCCAGTAAGAGAAGGGAGCTGTTCTTATCCCTTTTTTTGTAAGGTAACTTGATTTCTCCAGGTGGAAAAGCTTCTCAGTGAATGAGAGCAGTCTTTGGGTGCTAATATTGGGTAGCCCAAGAACAATGAACAGTGTCCGTGTATTTTTCCTGTTCAGGAGTGATTTCATTTTGGTTTTTCTTAATTTTTAAGTACTTTTTCTGCGGTTACCTTTATGTTTTATCTGGACATAGATACAATTTATCACTGGGGAAGGGAAAGTACAAAAAAGTAACCTAGCCTATTAAAAAATGCTTCAGTTTCATCAGGCATTTCTTTTAGAACTGGGCATTTGATGAGGTGTGCATTTGCCACTTCTGGAAGGGATATGGAGACCCCATAATTTAGTGGGAAATGGTAAAAGTTAGGGCCCTGGACTTGGGTGTTACAGCATGGTCTGTTACCTTTATGTGCATAATTGCAAACATCAGGAAGAGAACAGAGCATGACTCAATGTGCAGAATTAACTACGTGACCAGCAGCAGAACTCACAGAGTTCCCCCTGCCCTCTCCTCTTATAGGACTTTCCATGTTTTGGGGAGGAAAGGAAAAAGAATAGCTAATTACCTTGAATGGTTCATTCTTCAGCAGAGAATGGAAATTAAGTCTATATGAGAGTTTGGCACTGGGAGAACAGAGGATGCAGAGGCAGCTGAGAAGCAGCTCTGGAGTTCAGTTTATTTTGATTCAGGCCTGTGAGAAGTGGATACTCTAATTTGTGTCATTATTTTTATTGTTTACAGGGGAAAATAGGCTAGGCCCAGAGAGCTCTCTGAGTTGTCCTACATGGAGAGCCTGGGGAGTCCCACAGGAACAGGGCTTACCCTTGCTACCTCCTCTCTGCTACCCACAGCTGCTCTTTCACACCACTCAGCTCCCACTGCTCCCTTTCTTGGCAGGATAGGAAAACTGCTGAAGGCTCTTTAAGGGATATTGGACCTTCTTTCCTTGTGCTTGGAGAACAGGGGGAAAACACTGGACCGCTTTGTCTTGCCCTAGTCCCAGAGAGTGAGAGGCAGATGAAGACCTTCACTCTTGTGTCCTTCAGGGTAAGGTGGAAGTTGGGAGAACAGCCTGTGCCTCTGCTTGCTGGTGAGCACAGTGCACTGTGCTCAGAGGAGGTTTCCCTTGTTATCCCTGCAGAGAGTGCTGGGGGCAAGGGGAACCTGTCTCACTGGATGATAGTCCTGGCTCCAGTGCCAGCTGAGAACCAGTGGAGTAGTGCTGCACAGGAACCAGTCAGCATGTGCCAGGTAGGGATGCAGGGAACCCAGCCACCAAGTTAACTACTGTTCAGGCACTTCAATTCACATATTCAACACTCCTGAAAAGTACAGAAACAGCCTCAGTTCCAAGCTGTCCCTTTTTTGTGTCAGGTAATTTAATTTCTTCCTGGAGGGACCAACGTTCAGATGATGAAAAGCCTTTGTCTTTGCATGGGGCTGTGTGAGATGGCAGCAGATGAAATCTCCCAGAATCAAAGAAAACATGACCACCAACTAGGTCCAAGTTACCATCCTTTGGATTTCTGCGCAGACTGCAGCTGTCCTGCTGGTGCCCTTTCCAAAATCAAAGCCCTCTACTCTGACAGCCAGTTAGCAGGACTACAGCTGCCTCTTGGAGAGGCTGAAACAAGCTGGCACGAGTTATCTTGCATTCTCTCAATGGAAAGTTACGTTTTCCTTCTATGACAGCATTCACTTGGGATACTAAAATAACTTTCCAGTGCCTAATTAAGCTTCCACATCCTTATTGGGAAAAGATGGTGGTGTAGAAGGATTGAGATCTGCCTACTGCAAATAAGAGGTTAGTCAGGGGATACAGACCAAGAATCCTGACTCTGAGGGCCCCACAAGCTAATAGCAGGCAACCCCAATTTACCTGGAAGTAGGAAGAGACACCTGCAGTGGACTGACTTTCATTCAGGGATTTAGGCCGCAGCCTAAGGAAAGATAATTGAAATGCTCTAATTATTATTTTTTTTGCATTGGTAACCATGCTAAATAATAAAAAAAAAAGGCACCAAAGTTCACTGGTTTCTATAATTCATCTCCCAGATTTTTTTTAAATCAAACAAGTAATTTAAATTTTTCCTTTTCTTTTTGATGCAGTCATTTGTCCTGGGAATAGAAGAGGGTCAGGGAAAGTATGACAGGGTAACAGAAAAAAAATTCCTTTCTAGATACTGTGGAAAAAAATCTGCAAAGTCTGTAACATTTATTTTCTCTAGTGCTAGCCAATATACAGAGACAACAAAGTTCAACCATATATTCTGAATTTACATGTCTATTCTGATGACTCAAGTGGTTTAAACTACTCTTTCCCTCCCCTTTCCCTTCTCACTTCCATTCTCTGCCGTCTTTTTTTTGCCATATTCAGAAACCGTGTAATAACTTTGATTGATCAGAACAATCATTGTCTGCAACAGAACTTGCAATTGAGAACTTTCCTCTGGTCTTGTCCATGAATAGATTGAAAAGAGAACAGATAAATTATCTAGGATTTGCTGTTGATCACTGTAAACTCCGTGTTCTTATTCATAATGCATGCAGTGTTTCTATTCATACTATTTATATGTGTATGTGTAGCACTACAAGTGTAATCACCAAAAAGTTAAATTTGCAGGCATATTTATGTATCTGTAGAAAAGGTTTTACATATAAAACTTCTCGATACTTGAGTTTTACAGAACTGTTTCTTCATTGAAGTTGATGGAGATAGTCTTGGTACATACCAGGGTCCCCTAGTTTAAGTATTCCAGGAATACTGATTTTTATGGAGTTAGCAAGGTGATCCCACAGTTGTATGAAGGCTGCAAGAAACTTATTAAATTGTAAGCATCATGGGATTCTTGAACTGAACCTTGAAGGAAGGTGTATTTTAGAGGTGTGGAAAGAGTTATATTTGTGGGTAGAAAAGATAAAGATGGGGATAGATGACCTTGCAAAAGTAGCATTTAAGTTAAATAAAATCACTCAAATGAGTCTTTCCTGCTCAAGGAATTTAGTCTTACCTCTTAAAAAAAAAATTATGCTCTGTTAAGAGAGACCCTGACTAGAAGTACATTGCAGACTGCTAATTCATCAAAATAGGTTTGTTTGGGATATTTTTTGTTGTTTTGGTTTGGTTGATCTTTTAGTTTTATCATTTTAAAGCTTGTCTCTCCTTTGTACCAAACGTATTAAATAAAATTAAATATGGGCTATGGTATCTGTTCTGGCTGCTGATGGAATTACTCTGTGCTTGAATCTAATTTCTTATTGGCCTTAGAAACTCAACTGTCAAAAGCCAAGGAATTTGTATATTTTTCTAAAGATGAATGGTGTATCAATTACCAAGTAATTGCATTACAAAGGAAATACAGGACTTATTTGTAAGGTTTCATTTTATTGCCACCTAAATTCATGAAGTTAATGTAAAGATACTTGTGATTTTCACAGGCCTCGGAGCAGCTCTTGTAAATAATTGCAAAAGCACTCCAGAATCCTTCCGACAGAATGTGCTATAGTCATGGTGAGCATCTAAAGTATTGTTCTAATAAAAAATCCATTCTAAATTTTGGGGGCTAGCCTATTTTACTATTAATAAGACAATACTTGCATGTGCTTAATCGAAGTAGCATGAGAAACAGGGAAACACAGCAACAATGCTCCTCTGCTTTTGGAGCTTTGGTGACTACAGCATGTCCCAAACATGTACCTGTTTGTGTGAACTCAAGTGGTGCTCTTACAGAAGCAGTCACTTTCTTTAGAATAGTACCTGGTTGCTACTGCTGTGTAGTGAAGTCAGTACCATGCGAGAATCCAGGACAGTGGCACTCTGGTGCCAGCTCTGTCATGGGGTTGCTGAATGGTCTCTGTGCTGCCACTTCTCCTTGCCTTTCCAACCTCCTGGGAAATGACATTTTGTTTGGTATTTTTTTCAAAGTGCTTTCGCAGAGTTGTCCATAAGAGAAAATGGTTTGCTTTGCAAGATAAGAAGCTCTCTCAGTCCAGACACTGCAGGAAACCTTGGGGTATGTTAGAAATACGGCCCAACATGCCCTGGTCCAGCAGAGCATGAAGAGTGCGGGCACAGCCCTGACTCCTGAGTGGTATCCTGGATTCAGTGCACTGCATTTCACTGCTGCAGGAGACCTGCCTCACCTATGGCCTCAAACAGCTGGAATCAGAGTAGGCACACATCAAAAAGAGGGAGACAGCAACTTTTCACCAGTGAGGCCTGTTCTGAGGTATTTTACAAACATATGCAAAGATAGGGTCTGTGGCCTGGGAAGCTCAAAGGTAGGCATAGGTGGAAGGTGAAATTAAGTTAGTTTGGAAGAAAATTCAGAAAAACGTAGGACTTGTGACAACAAATAGTGTTCATTTGCTTTTGGCTGCTTTCATGGGGTATACTTAGACTTTCTTTACAACTTTTGTGTGTGTTGCTAACTGCAGAGGCTGACTGGAAACTGTTTGGGGCAACAATGACTGGGCGGGAAAGGGTTTCCTCAGGTTGAAAAAAAATGAAATATTTCTTCTTATTGTATTCTGCTATATCAAAAATATCTTTGAATGCTTCTAGTTTCTCATTGTCTGTTTGGATCATACACAGCACCCATTGTATATTCTAACCAGTCTTAATTCTTTGCAAATGTTCAGCCCTAAAGCTGCCTGTGTTTCCAGTCTCACTGTCATAAAAGTAATTGACTCATAGGGTTATTATGCATTTGCCTAATTATTGATATTTCTCTCCACCGTATGATGCTAATTTAACTTTTACTTTTTCCATCTTGGATTTATTCCTGATTTTCTTGTATATTTTTTTTTTTTGTCCTGGCAGAATGTTGGCCTGGGTTCCAAGTATCAAATTAAAGTGTGACAGAGTCTCTATTCAATTCCAAAGTTATTTTCCAGTCTTTATTTTCCTCAGTATTGACATGGGACAGAGTTCCAATAAACAGTTCGTATAGACTAGTACCTCTGATGACATATGCATTTCTGCAAGCTGGGTTTTTGTTGGGTTTTTTTTTTTCCATCTCTCCATATATTCCCATATGCGGAAATTGTATTTATGGGATATTTAGTAATATTTCTTCCATAAACTAAATTTTGCCCAAGTTTATTGCTCACTAGTTACACAGTTGTTCCTTATTAAAATAACCCTCCTTCCAGTTTTTAAAATAACATTCTATGCACCTCACCTTCAGCTAGTTTTACTATGTGACCTTGCATAATGAAAGCACGCCAGTACCTCAGATAAAGAGCAATGTGCAACTGCTCAGCTTCCAGAAGGGTGTTGGGAGATTTAATGCACTAGTTTTGGGATATGCAAACAGCCCTGCTTAGCTCAAAGATAAGATGGCCCAAATAATTCAAAGATAAGGAAATACAAACGGGAGGTTCTTACTAGCAACACAGGGTTGTGAATTAAACAGTGGTTCCTGGGTTTTGATTTTAAATTTGCTACCTAGAAAATTTTGCTTGGAAGAAATTCCTGGGTTTTTTTGTCTGTTTGCAAAAATACACATACTGTATTTGAATATTATAGTCATCTGAACATTTGTACTTCACGTTTGGTAGCCATTGCTAAGGTTAACACTGCCTCTAAAATGAGTGTGTTCAGGAGCTTGTGAATTCTGTGTCTGGTCTCACAGAGGTAAAATTGAGTACTGTGCATTTAAATTTTATATTTTTGAAAGTGTAAGCAGGACTAATGCAAAAGCCCTGTGTTGGACCTTTGCACAGGGACTGAGTAGAGAATAGTAAGTATCTGAATAACTTCTGAATGATGTCACCTTCTCAGTGAATATAATCACTTACGTGACTTCTTGCTTTTAAGCAAGGAGGAAAATCCTTAGTAAAAATGTAAGTCTCTTCATGAGCAACTGATAAATAGAGAAGGAAGGTAGTGTCTTATTAAATAAGTGACACCAAATAATTTGGTCCATCCAGATTTTTCCAGTAACATGTGTAATGCAGTCAAATTGCATTTTCTGACATTTAATGAGTAATTTCTGGTATATACAATTAACCAGGAAAAACAGGAAATTCACCTCTATGGAGAAAGCCAACTAAAAACCTGTGTGTTGTGACAAAGTTAAAACTGCAGTAGGAACTTTAACATATTCATTTCCTGGTGTCTTGCTATATTAATTATGCATCCTTTGCCTGCCATTAATTGAAGCCCAAGGCTTTCACAACAGGTATGTCAAGTTAGGCTTATGGCCTTGTCAGACAGACACTCAATTAAATAGTTTGATTTTTCAGAAATACTGGATATACTTCTCCCTTTTGCTGAAAAGCTGTACTTTCAAAAATCACATCATAGGTATTGAATTTAATTTCCTGAATGGCAGCTGGCTTTAAACACTGGAACTGGGGGATGAGGGAAAGTAGTTGAAGCTGTTTTTTGCTAACAGACTGTACTGCTTTTCTTTAGTTTATAGTGCATCTTCGGTCAGCCTGGTAGCAGAGCTTGTCTTTGTGGTACTATTGCACATTTTGAAGACGGAGAGCAAAAATAAGGGCAACAAGCTTTTTGAATCTGACTGCTCTCAAGAAGGGATGAGTGTGTACCCTGTAGCATACAGGCTACAGTCTCTTCAAATGAGGGTTGCTTACTGCTTTTGATTTTAGTACACCACATTTGAAGAGTTTTCATGCCCTGGTCCCTGGGATATCAGATAGGTCATCACCAAATCCCCACGAAACACCTCCCACATAGTTTTCTCAGGGTGTTCCTTGTGTATAGAAGCGTTGTGAGCTGTAAAAATCAGTGGTCTACAACAGGAAGAATGATTTGTGATTTTTTTCTCTGCTACTACTAAAAAGGACTTTCATTTGTGTGGTGGGCTGGTGTTACCTGTTAGTGTTGCCACATGCTTCTTGCATCAAAGGCCAGAATATTACCAAGGAGACAGCGAGGACTCTGTACCTATGAATGTCTCTATGAAATAGAGAGAAGAGGTCAAAATGCACATCGTCAGCCCTCAATAGCTAAAAAAGTTCTCTGATTTGCTGGTAGTGTTCATGAGGCAGACACTGAACAGTCTTTGGTGCTGGCTGCAACACAGCTTGCTTATTAAGGTATGATGGATTTAGTGATGTTTTAAATAGCACAGGATTTAAGGAAAACAAGAGCTATAATAAAAAAACCAATTATTAAACTAAGTGGTACAAGTTCAAACGGGTCTTTGCAGTTTGTGCTTCACAGTGAAACTGTGGAAATTTTTAAGCACTGGAAGAGTGAAGTCCTTGGCCTCTTGATGCAGATGTTAGGATGAGGAAGCAAAGTTGTCTTTCCACCAGTATTGGTAAATTTGGGATAGGAATTATTTAACAGAGTCATTCTGGATTTTGGTTTTTTTGGTGTTGCTCTCCCTGAAAGGATGCTGACATGAAAGTCAGGTACTTCCTGCTTGGTATCAAATTGTATTGATTTTGGAAGAGTTGCCTTGGCTGGTCTTACCAAGAGGCAAAAAGATGTGTTTCTCTCCATAAAGCATAACCTATGAAGCCTCTTTGCATTCCTGCGAGGAATGGCCAAAGACTATAGTTGGAAGGAGCAGATGCATCCCAATGATACTGGGAAACCTCTCAGGTTCCTGGTCACCACTCACCCCATGGAGCAGAGGTTTTCAGCTTGGCAATTGCATGGCCAAGTCACACGGAGAGGAGCTGATGAGGTGTTTTGGTCTTCCTTATTAGTACAGGACACATTTCCTGTGTTTATCCAGACACTCTAGCTCCACAGATCCCCTGTTTCTGCAGGGAGCCAGCATATGAGTAGCTTTGCCCTGTGGGTGTTGGAAGCATCTGTGTGGATAACTGTGCACATAAAAAGGAGAATTCTGAATTCTTGTGGGTAGTTACATGGTTGCTTGTGATTTCAGGAGAGTGAATCTGGTGATCCACCCATTACCTGCCTATCACATACATGCCTCTATTTTAGACAAACGTTTGCTCAATGAGCCAAGAAATATTGTGAAGATTTTCTTTGAATAGCTATTAAAAAATCTCACCGTTGTTTCTCTTTTGAAAAAAGTTAAGCCACCTCCATTTGAAAATGGAAGTAAAGCATTGTATAATATTTTTGAAGTTAGACAAAAGATACACTAGAATTAATACAATGATATTCAGCAAAAGAAAATGTTAAGAGGTTTATAACTATAGAGAAAACTCCAGACATTTCCTCTGTAGAAAATTAGTAAATTATGCATCTGGAATGAAAAAAAGTGAGTATCTTTACACAAACTAATGTGGTAGATTTGAGTCATCCACACAAGATGTGATTAAACTAATTAGAATTTCCCCAAAGAACCGTAATTCCATGCATTGAGTGGTATGAATGGGAATACCACTTGTGCTGCAATCTTCCATAGTCCTTGGCTGCAAAAAAGACTTATTCATTTTGGAGCAGCACAGTTCTTTTAGAATGATATGTAGGAGACAAAATAGTAGAGCATGAACTACTAGAATGACAGGTTTGAATGTAAGAACCAGGAAAGTGGTTAAAACTGGTGTGGACAACAGAAGCCTGGGAAGAGCCATGCAAACAGGCTTGAGTGTGTTAGGGGGATTAAGGCCCAGCTGTTTGTTACCCTCAGGCAATGAGAGTAGAAGACATTCATCGACACTTGGTCAGGAGTGCTGTGGCAGTAACAAACCGAATTCACACCACTTCCATGACTTCAGCAGAGTTGTACCCACTGTGCTTTCCTGTGAGTTTGGTGCCATGAACACCTGATCAGGGAAAGGGTAGAGGGGTGCAGAGGAGCCAGAGCTGTGGATCTGTGGATTTTTTGTAGCAGAAAGGCAGGAAGAAGATTCCTGAGCAGGAAGATTTGTATATGCCAAATCAGTAACGTTTTAAATGTTCTTCCTAAATTCACCAGTAGTCCCTTCTGTCCCAGGTGACCCCTCTGTCGAGACATGCTGTCTCTTATAATACATATAAAAAGTCTCCTAAAACATCAGGCTGGAGAGGCACAGTTGTTCACAGACAAAGTCTGTGCTGCAAACAGTCCGAGGCAGGGTTATCATTGCATTTTTAGCACTAAGCCTTGTGGACCCAAGTAAAATCTTCTGACTGGATATGCCACAACTGGGAAAAGATGCTCTCTCTTTTCTTCTTATCCTTTGTTCTCCTTCTCTTCTTTGTTTCAATAAAAGCTACTGCAGCATACGCATATCAAAAACCTGAAAGTTGTCTGGCACTTCAGATCAAGGAATGGATTCAAATTCACTGCCTCAGGATATGTGTCAAGTCACTGCGCTTATCTTGCTCTTATATTACTGACTTTCTAGTTTTTACTGGGGGTAGTTTTCTGCTCTTATTGGTGTTCAAACCACGAGCAAGAGAAGTCAGCGGAGCATAGCACCTCCACACTGAAATTGGGCAGAGTTCCCTCAATTCTTTGCTCTGCAAGGAGAGGAAAAATGGAGATTTGGAGCCCTGGGAGGTAGGAGTGAAATTGGCCTGATGTCTGCCCGGTAGCAGTAGTCCCATATTACTATAATTGTTATGATTTCAGTTTGCAATTATAAGTGAGGGCTACTATAGACCTCTTTAAATGACTAGTGAAACCAGCAATAATATGAAAAGCACAGGCCAATGTGTGAGGGAGCGTGCTGATGCCATTCTTTTCCCAAGAGTTAATTTTTCACCCTAAAAGTCAATGCATTATATTACTTGTAGTATTTTTTTCCTTCAGTTTACAGAATTATATTTTTAGCCTCTTTCTCTGGAGTTACTTTGATATGTTTTCTGAGCCCCTTCAAAAATTCTATCGTAAGAATGTAGGGTACATCTAAACCTAACAGGCCTTTAGAAACAAAAATTAAAGCTCTGGAAATCCTCTACCAACCCAGCAAAACATGTTGGTTGACAAAATATTTAATCAGACATACTGCATGTAGAGGGGATATGCCTGTGTTTACACTGTAGTTCAGGTCTGGTTAGAGGCAGTGGGCAGGCAGCTGGTTTTGACACAGTCTGTATGGTTTTATATATATATATATATAGATATACACGTGTGTGTCTCTGTGCGTCTGTGTATATAGACTTCAGAAATTTCAACCTGTATCTCCCCATAAGTCTAGAAAACTTTTAACACATGTTTATATGCTTACATGCATAAATTAGCAGGAAGTATTAGAAAAAAAATGACAAGGAGTTGAGGTTTCATTAGATGTTAAAATACTGCTCTATCTGTAAAAGGCCAGATTTTAAATTTGAAGCTATATTGACCCAGCACTATGCCCCAGGCTCCAAAAGTAATTTTCAATGCTGTAGGAGTCCTCACCTGTTTGGATTTGGCAGACCTAAGGAGAGAAGCACTGGCTTTGGGGAGAGAAGCAGCAGGCTGAGGTGCCTGTGCCTGACGTAGGGAGGCCTTTGGTGTCTCTGCGTGGCTGTGCTGTGCTGTGTTGGTGAACCAGCTCATCTGGGGGTGGTTTGAAAATCTGGGTGCAGCCCCTCTGGGCGCAGTGGAGAGCTGAGCGCTTCAGCTCCCATGGAACCAACACTGGCAGTTGGTTATCAATGGCAGTTGATAATGGCAGTTATCAATGCCAGCCTGGGCTTTGGGGTCATTGTGAGCTCTGCCCTGGAAGCAAGGAGTCAACTTCTCCTTTACCCATGTGATGTGCAGTGCATACCTGCACAATTCAGCTTTTTGTATGCTGAATGAACACTGGGTTCTAACGTAGACCAGTTAGTAATTTGGAGTATAAAAGAAACACGTAAAACATAGGACAATCTAGAAAATGAGCAAAGAGTTAAAAGTCTGGAGGTAGAAGTCAGGAGACTTATGACCCTGCCATGATCTCTCTGTGAGACCTCACACAACTCCTGTTACCTTTCTGCCTCTGTTTCTCCACTTATAAATCATTTTCTGCTCTGTGTCATATGAACCAGTTCGTGCTTGGGCAGTTTTGAACATTAAACACTCCTAAAAAGGCTAAGTAGTATTATATAATAATACCTTTTTCCCTGGTGTGATGAAGCCTGTGTCTGTTCTCTGACTTGATGGCAGGAAGGAAGGTTCACTCTGAACAGACCAAAGTACATAAGGGATTGATTAGGGAAAAGGAGTGGGCAAAGGAGGGAGGAGAAAGGCAGTTGATGGGGAGATGCAAGGAGTGGATAAATGCCAATTAATTGCCATTACTTAACACAGTGGAGGCTGAATCTCACCTTAAGTAAGGTAACATGAGGCTTATATTCCTCAGGAAATCCTAAAAGCAGTTTATTTCAGGAGATATCCTGAGGCTTGGGTAACAGATAAGCAGCAGGAGGAAGCAGATCCCAGTACATTGTAGTTCATCAACCACTGACCTAACCAGATGCTGTTATAAAAACGGACCATATCCTCTATGTGGAAAATCCTCTTCAAAGCAAATGTGTGCCTTCCTTGGCAAGTCAAGCAGTTCTTAGTTTTATCAGTTCTCACAGCTGAACAACAAGCAGTCACTTGTATGTGCATGGCCCTAGGAACTCTGTGGACTCTGTCATGCTAAAGCTCTGTGCCATGCACCTTTCTCCAAAAATACTGTCCTGTCAGAAAAAGGGTAAGTTTCTCTTTGGCATATTTCGAAAGAAAAGATGATCTATGTTAATATAGCAATTGAAAAATAATTTAAATATAGTAAATAGGAAGGAATAATGAGGCATATTTTCATCCTTTCAGTTTGAATGTGTGGGAGCATCTGTTCAGAAATATGTGATCAAGCAGTGTAAACTGTGTATATCTAGGATTGGAGATAGACGCACACAAACACACATGCATGCCTTTTACACATGGAAATCAGGATGGTTTAAGATCCATAACTGAGAGTGGAAGGAGTTAAAGGAACATAGCAACCTAGTGTAGGTAACTGCGAGGGCTGTTACCTACTCTTTGAAGATCAAGACTGAAAGATTGTAGATGATGTCATGAAAAAAGGGGCAGTAAGTGATGGTGTCAGAAGAAAGTGATTGTATTTAGGCAAATACTAGCAAACAAGGTAAAGTTTCCAATTCTGTTTTACATGGATGTCACACAGGCAAGAGAGGAAAAACTGTGGGTGTCAGGAGAGAACTTGCGAAAGGCCTGGATAGGTGCATGGACATGAAGAAATCAGATTTCAGTATTACAGAAGGAGTAACAGGGAGATACAATATGCAGCAAACACACTCATGTTACAGGCCCTATGCAGTTGAAAAAGACAAGAGCTGTGAACTCTTCACATGTGTAAGTGGGGGGTTGCTAAAGTTTGAGTTGATAGTGAGATGGCAAAGACAGAAAAGAATGATGGTTCTGGAAGATAAGGAAACTTACTTGGACAGTTTATGGTTGTTGAAATAGATGACTTTGCGATTACTTGAAGTAGCCACTGGTTTGCTATGTCTTGCTTCAGGAAATTACGAACAAGAGGAAATAGCCAAGTCTAAGTAAATATAGTAAATGAAAGCATGAGAAAAAGTATGGAACTTCAGGTCTAAATGTAATGTGTGAGAAGCTATTTTGGAGGAAGAAAGTTTATTCTGACCCTAACCCATACCATCTGTTCCTGTCTTTACTTTCACTGCTCTTATCTCTGATCAGAGAGTGCTATCACAACACTAGAATTTGGGATCTGAATCAAAAGTTCAATTAATGCTGACTTCACATTCCATGTAATCAATGAAATTCCAGGGTTTTTATCTTCACCTGTGTATACATCCTACCTTCCCCCTCTGCAAACCCAAGCTGTCTGTGCATACCTGGCAGATTTCCATCCACAGGCTTCATATAAATTTTGGCTTGCTTTGCTTTCCTTGCTGTTACTAGACACCAGTGAGACAGAGTTTCTTAAAGGTCAGCCCTTGCTTCTCTCTATCTTCAAGAAAGGGAAGGAAATTATGCTATTTCAGCCCAGGCTCAGTTGTGACAGTGATGGCCTTACCTGGGCACTTACACCACTGTACTGGCAGATCAGTTGCCAAAGCAATGAGCAAGAAATTGTTTTTCCATTTTCAGGCAAAATTTTGTGGTTACAAACTTGTGATGGGTTAGCACAGTTTCCCTGAGCTGGCACCACCAGCCTGTTAAAGCTGATCACGTGGGAGGTCTGACACACCCTGGAGCTCATGTGACCACAAAGAGACACTGTGTCTAGCTCTGACCCTGTATGGCACATCTGATTTGAAAAGAGCTTCTCCAGGGTTTTTTTTGAGTCCACTTTGGACCAGAGACTCAGAGCTCATGGGCACCTCAGCCACCACTGTCAGGGGCCATCTGAGGTTGTTGGTGTACAGAACTCCTTGCTCAATGGTACCATACTAAATGAGAGAGATACTTATTGCAGGAATGCTGCCATAGCCAAATACACTTCTAACCAGAACCATTGTACTTTTAGTGTATTTACGTGCCTCAGGAATACCCAAGGATGCAGAAAGCTGCAAGTTCCATCTTGCTCCTCGGTGAGTCTGTAATTTATGAAGGCAGTGGGGCTACCTTGCTCTTACTCTCTCCTGCTTCTCCCCCTTGTTTGGGAATACTGCAAGCAGCAAAACATGCTGGAATAGTCTCTGCCACGCACTGCTTTCACAAGCTCTGGCCTTCTCCCTATTCATACTGGCATTTCCTCTATGGAAAACCATTTCCCTACAGGATTCAGGAGTGTAATCGTTCACAGCTGATAGCTACAGACTGCTGCCTCAATAGGTTCTCAGTTGCAGTTCTTCACCGGAGTGTTGAGCAGATTTTCTGGGCAGATTTGTTCTCTGGCACATAATTTAATATGTTTATGTTTCTGTTATGCTTGGACATGTGCTCAGTAAAACATGAGACAGATTTGCCAGTTTAACACAGACATAGCTTGTCCTATCACACCACCTTCGGAGGGCACATCAGCAGGGATGAGAAGTGAAGGGGATCCTGGGTTGCTTTTTATTCCCAGTTCTTGCTGCTGACTGTGATTCATGACTCTATAAAATCTTTTTTTTTCCACTCTCATTCTATACATTCTTCTCCCTCACCCATTGTGCTTATCGTGCCTATGTTAAGTTTATAACATGGAATGGCTTGGGTTGGAAGGGACTTAAAAAATCAGCTAGTTCCAACCCCCTGCTGTGAGCAGGGATGTCACCCACTAGACCAAATTGTTCAGAGCCCCATCCGACCTGGTCTTGAACATTTCCAGGGAGCATCTGTAGGGGTGTCTCAGCCTATTCTTAAGCTGCAGCCCCGCATTGCCAGCCAAAGCTTGGCCAGACAGTGAGTGGATTTCCCCGCCTCAGCTGCATTGGTTCTGTGTTACAACTCCGCCTCCCAAACCCCCTCATTGGATTGTATCCCAGTTGTGTCCTCCCCTCTCCCTGTCCATCGTTGGTTCCCCTTATGTTACCACCCCCCTTGAAAAACGGGCTGCCCGCCCATCTCAAGCTAGTCTAGTTCTAATTTCTTCAGATAAACAGCTTCTTGAACTGAGTCCTTTCCGCCTCCTTTGTTCTTGGGACGCTTTCTGCCTTGAAATCAGGCTACCTGGGGCGAGCTACACCGAAGAGGGAAAAAAGCGCTTTTTCCCACCCGGCTCTGAGATTCTCCCCTGCGTTTCCTCTGCTACCTGCTGAGCGGCGAGGACGTTTGGGAGACGTAGCTGCGCTGCCTCTGCCTTGTGAGCTCGACCGGGAAAAACCCAGGAAAGCGAATAAGCATCCACAGCTTCTTTGGATAACCTGTTCCAGTGTCTCACTACTCATGGTAAAGGTTTTCTTTCTAACATCTAATCTAAATATCTTCTCTTTTAGTTTAAAACCATTTTCACCTTGTCCTATCACTAGCTGCTCTCCCTGTTTTTTATAAGCCCCTTGAAGTTCTGGGGCTTCTGGCCCCTTGAAGTACTGGAAGGCTGCAATGAAGTTTCTTCAGAGCCTTTTCATCTCTGGGCTGAATAACTCCAACTCTCTTAGCCTGTTTTCATAGGAGAGGTCCTTCATCCTTCTGATCATCTTTGTGGCCTCCTCTGGACCTGCTCCTACAGGTCCACATCCTTCTTCTGCTGAGAGCACCAGACCTGGATGCAGCACTCCAGGTGGGGTCTTGTAAGAACAGAGTAAAGCGGGACAATCACCTCCCTTGATTTGCTGGCCACCCTTGTTTCGATGCAGCCCACCATACCACTGGCCTTCTGGCCTGTAAGCACACACCGTTGGCTCATGTTCAGATTTTCATTCACCAGCACCCCCAAGTCCTTTACTCCAGGGCTGTTCTCAGTGAGTTCTTCTCCCATTCTGGACTCACATCTGGCATTGCCCTGATGCAGATGCAGCACACTGCACTTGACCTTGCTGAACTTCATGACATCCTCATGGGCCTGCTTCTTAAGCTTGTCCAGGTCCCCCTGGATGGCATCCCATCCTTCTGTTGTGCCAACTGCACTGCTCAGCTTTGTGTCATCTGCAAACTTGCTGAAGGTGCACTCGATCTCACTGTGTCATTGGTAAAGATATTACAGAATCACAGGATTGCTTAGCTTAGAAAGGACCTCCAAGATTGTTGAGTCCAACCTCTGACTTATCACCTTGTCAACTAGATCATAGCACTAAGGAACATGTTCAATCATTTCTCGACCACCTCCAGGGATGGTGACTCCACCACCTCCCTGGGCAGCCCATTCCAATGCTTCACAGCTCTTCCTGTGAAGAAATTCTTCCTGATGTCCAACCTGACCCTCCCCTGGCACAGCTTGAGTCTATATCCTCTTCTTATTAAAGAGCTCTGGTCCCACGACAGACCCCTGAGAGACATCACTTGTCACTGGGCTCCATCTGAGCACAGAGACATTAGCAGCTGGCATTGCAACTGATCCTAGTGCTTTGTCTGGGATCTTGAAGTCCCAGTGACACTACTGCGAATAACAGTCCTCTCTATCACTGGTACTTGTAATTGTTAACAGGCTGAGTCTGAGTGTGCGTGAGAGAAGAGTGTTGTGCACCGGGGTGCATAGCCTCTCCCATACCTTATCGCCAAGGCTTGTGTGTGGGGGTACTTAGGTGTCCTTCACATCCACATTTTCTGGTAGTGTTATATATTTAATACTAAATAACCGCTATAGGATGTTTGAAAACATACTGTTTAATTAAATTTAACTTAGAGGAGAAAATGAGAGAAACATATGAAATCCTAGTGTTTTTCATGCGAAATGAAGAAAATGTAGGTTCCTGAAAGTCATCCTCTCTTGCCTACAGTACATTACTTGTCATCACCTGCTCTGAAAGCATCAGCTCTCCTCACAATTCACGAGCCTTTCCTGCCTCATACACTTGTGACCATAGCCCCATTTAAATTTGAAATTTGGCAGAAGAGCTGTAACTCTAAAATGTCTGGCTTTTGCTTACTGCACCTTCCTTTCTGAAAAGTGCAGAGCATTCCTAAATTGTGGTGTGTTTTCCCTATCTTATTTTGAAGGAGATATAATGCTCTCTTACTGTAATTTGCTTTGATAAAGAGTTGTTTCACCTTACTCACTTCTCTGTGCTTGCCTACTTCAGCCAAGATACAACACACTTGATTTTGGTAAAGTTGAAGAACACATTTGCAAGCAACTTGCAAATAGTGAGATCTCCCTCAAGTGCCTTCCTGATTGAGGCATGAGTATATCATCATCTCATGTTATAGCCTTGTTTGTCTTCCTTTGCTTTGTAAGAGAGTGAAGGATTTCAGTGTTTATGAAAGATGTTGCTTTACTTAACTTCAGTGAGGTTAACCAACCATGGCCCTGGAAGAGGGCCTTGTGTAAGATTGAAAGCTCAGACTTACAGAAGGGGCAGTAGTTTGAGATGAAAAGCTCCAACTAGCCATCTAACTTGCACCATTCTCCAGCTGTAATAAGAGAAGTAGCATCAGAGTGCAAATTTCTAGCACAGACAGCATAGTATATTTTGCACATTTGTTCAAGCCTAACCTTTCCCGTATCTTCCTGCTTCTGTTTTCTAGATATGTTGGTGGGGTTTAAGCAAGCACTTTTTTATGCATCCTTTCAGCCCTTCAGAATGAGGTCCAGCACTGGGAAGCTTTTGGTGTTGAAATAGTGTAGCAGCTACAGGAAGGAACACATGGAGATCAGGAATGGTTTTTAAAACTGTTTGCTTGATTCAAAGTCCAAGAAAATAAATTGGAAGATTTAATTGATGTTTATTCAGGGGCTCTGACAATGCACTCTCTTTTCACTATCATTTCCCCTTCTGTCAGTTCTTTCTGGAACACAAGGTTTGTCCCAGGCCCCACATAACATCAACTGCAATAAATAAGTGGAGAAACTATTCACACTTCCCATGTGAGAATGTGCCCTCATTTTACAGCCCATCTATCAAACATAAACATACTCCAACCCGGGTATGGATGCAGACCAGGAGGATTTATGATCCTAACTCCCTGAACACAGCTTTAATAAGTGCTACTACAAATATTGCGATAATATAATACATTTTAATGTGCTGGAATGCACTCCTTGGGAGTCTGTGGGCATTTAAAAAACCTGAATAACTAAAGCCAATGTTTTAATAAAGCAGCTAAAACCCCTTGGACTGAGAACATCTAACAGTGCTGAACTCAGTGTTCATACAGGAATGGCTTGTTGATTTAGGGTTCTAGAGGAGCTGTTCACAGGTGGAAAGATTTGTGCAGGGCCTGAAACTGTTTCAGCCACATATAAGCTGAAGGGCTATGACAGTTTTGGTAGAAGTAATGTGGGTCTCCTTTATCATTTGCTATATTTGGGTGTAAATTTCGATTGAGTAAAGCAGTTACAAGCAGATTGAGAGGGCCTCTATTGCTATGAAGAGATGCAGTTTGTTGTTTTTATTAAAAATGATCTGGTGAAACAGAGAACACAAGTGCTGAGTGATCTCCCTGTCCTTATCTCAACCCATGAGCATTTAATTGTGTTTTCTTTCCCTGTTCTGTTGAGGAGGGGAAGTGATAGGATGGCTTGGTGGGCACCTGACGGCCAGCCAAGGTCAATCCACCATAATGCACTTCACAGTTCATTTATGATGTTAACATTTCTGAGAGTTATTTGCCTACCTACCTCACTTTGTGGGAAGATATTCAGAGCTTATCTTAAACCCCAGAAAATGTCTTGTTCCTTTGGGATTTGGTATTTTGAGTACTGAAAGAATGAGGAAGTTATTATTGCTGTCAATGATTATACATTTGTGCCATAATTTGTATGTACATTCAGACTATGTAAATAAGGGAATTGATACCATATACATTCATTTCATTGTGGCACTGTCAGAGGTGAAAGAAAGGGGTTTGATTAACTCTGCATGATCTTTGCAGAGATGTAGAGAGCATGCAGGATTTCCTCACCATTCCTCAACTGTGCACCAAGTGACATTTGCTAGTTCACTGTTTATGGTGAGGTCTTCTAAAAAAAAGTCCTGAATGATTTTATGTTCTTAACAATATTTTTCCAAGCATGTCAGTAGACTTTTCGTCCTTTGACTTCCATTCTTGATATCTTTCTAGAAAGGGATGGCTGCCCTCTCAGCCTTTCTCTTGTCCTTCCAGTCATTTTCCTCTTCTGGAAGTCCTCCATGCCATTAATCAACAGCTCAGGCGCTGTTTGCCTCCATCCCAGATGGAATTTGTCTTTTTAGAACCTGAGGAATGAGAAATGTCCATAGTGGTATAGGTGATTTCTCACCAGGGCTTTACACAATAGTTGCCTTTCTTGCCTGGCACACAGGAGTACTTTTGCCTGAATCCCATTCATGGTTCATTGTTACCTTGTGATCTACTCATGCCTCCAGGAGCATTTGCCTCCTCCAATGTCTTCAGACTGGAGCAGAAACTTGTGTCACTCCACCTGACACGGTGGTACCTATTTCTACCCTGCAGTTCCTCATGCAAGGAGCATTTATTGATTTAGGGGATGTCTCTTCTGTCAGAGCTTTCACTGGTGGGGAGGATGAGGGCTATAGAACTATGCCATGAGATAGAGCTTTTCTTCCTCATGGGTGCCATGAAATCCAGAATATGATGTAGACAAGGAAATCTGCATTCTTGAACAATGTTTTTTTGCAATCTAAATTCAAAAGGCCTGACCGTGAACTTCCCTGTTTCCTCACTTGATGACCGCAAAGCATGAAGGGTGGAGCCTGAGAGATGTGTTAAGGGGGCTTCCACCCATGAGTGACCTGCTGGAATCCAGCTCCACGCAGTCACAAACAGATCCAGCCTCTGCTGGCCGGCTGAGTCATGGACGGGGTCTGTGGGTAGGCTCTGAACACGGGGCTGGTGGTGTCAGTCCAGCCCCTTTCAGAACTGGTGTCTGCCTCTTAGGAGAGAAAATATTCATGGCTGGCATTAACTGAGCTTCCATTGGGAGGTTTCATGGGAGAAAGTGCCAAACCAGTCCTGGCACTGAGAAACTACAAGAGACCAAATCCTGCTGGGCCAGTGCCATGCAGTTCATGTCCCTGCTGTCTGTAGGGATACACTTTACTCTCTAGGAGAGTGATTAAAGGTTACTAATGAGCTTTTAAATGAATTCTGCAGCCACGTAGTGAAAAGGAAGGTTGTTGCTGATATGGATAAGGAGGTGGCTGGACAGGTGGGCATCTGACACTTGAAAGCAACAGGCTCTGTTTAGAGGCCCTACGTGCCTGCAGGATACCTGACCAGAAGGAATGAAGAGTTTGCTTTTTATATGCCCACTTGAAATTATCTGTGAATTTTGGTGTGGTTAAATGACTGATGATCAAATGAGTCCAGAGGAGCCCTGATAAAGTGCTGTGCTTTGTGTCACAGGGAACAAGAAGCAATCCCTGGGGTTCACCCTTGGAGCCACTCTGGGAGTCTTGAAATCTCCCTCCCCCCAGATGAGGGGCACAAGGGCCACCTTTGTAGAGCATGAGCAGCTGGCACCTGGCCAGAATGATGCAAAGGAGCCCTCACAAGTGGCTGTGCTCAGTGCAATCCCCAGGTAAAATAATCCCCAGGGACCAATACCAATCTGACCTGGGGGGACATTGCTTTCTGACCCCAGTGCTGGTGATCAGCTATTCCCGGAGCATGTGACCAAGACAGGGTGTCTCTTCCCACAGGCTTCTCACACCTCCCAGGAGATGCCCAAACCTTAATCTGTACTACCTGGAGCCATCTCAGGGGCTTCTGAGAGTGGCCAAATGCCCCTAGTCTGATCTACCTTGGGAACAAAAATACTTCCCGTACCTGGCAGGCCACCAGTGGGTGCTTCAAAACTCTGGCACCCCTGGCAATATCTCTGCATCCCATTTCTTGTGGCTGCTGCCCCTGGCTCTGCAGGGGGATGAGAATGACAAGCTCTGCTTTGCTCCTCCTGAAGGCATTCCCTTGGTCTGGCCATTGTTATCCAGCTAAAAAAGCCTGACAGCCTCAGGTACCTCCAGTGGTTGATGGTTCTAATCTCCTGAGGGGCTTGCATCCATTTACAAGCAGGAAGCAGGATTTACATCCATCAGGTGGACTTTGAATATGGCCCCACTGGGAGCTGGCTTTGCAGTGGAGAACCTCTAGCAGCCCCATCCAGGCCCAGATCTTCCTCCCTCAGCCTAAGTAATTCCACCAGCTCCTTGGAGACTTCCTCTCAGATGTCTCTCTGATGTCTTCAGGCTGCTCTCAGGCCAGATCTGTCAGTGGGGAACATGGGAGAAATCCCCTTTTATCCTGCCCTGGGACTCTGTGATTGCTGCATTGTTGGGTGGTGGTGATGTGCCATGGGGCTGATGAGGTTCCTAAATGCAACCCTGCCCACCACAGCCCCCACAGCACCCCCAGCCCCCCTCTACCCAGCATCTTTCTGAGGAAGGCCTTTGGTGGTTGATGAACTGTAGTTGAGTGCTTTTAATTGAGTGACGGGATTGTAAACTGTCAAATCCCAACTTTCCCTCTGAGGTCTCCTACACCTCAGGAAACATTTGCTGTCACAAAAGAGAAGATTGTGAAATTTGTTTCCTGTTGGGAAGGCTAGGCCACTTTAAAGCACTTTTACAGGACTTTGAAGAGATCAGTTAATGTTATTCTGCCCCTTACTTGAAAGCATGAATACATAAAAGTTGGTCAAGCTGGCGGTAACCTCTCTTCATGTGTCAGGGAACACCAGAGGGCTATAAAGTTGTGCTGTGTGGAAAATTCAATTCTACCAGAAATTACATGGGTATATCCAGCTACACGAGTGAGATTGGACACTGACCAAAATATTAGAAAAACAAGTGACCACAAACCACAGAGAATTCTCAGACCCACAGCACACTAAAAAGTGCTCCAAAGCAGATTTTATTAAAGCCATACACTCTTGGATATGGGTAAAGTACTGAACTGTTTTGAAGTGCTATCAGTATGTTTAGCATTTTACAGAGGATCAGGCCAAACAAGCCCACACTGGGCTTGCCCAAACACATCCTGATGATGTAGATTCTTCTTTCCCTGCAGTGTCACTGAATGTTTTAGCAAAGACACCAACAGAGCAGAGCAGAAAGGCCCCACAGGACTCAGTAAGATCTGGAGAAGCAGGAGAGATGATAAGTAGAAAAGTATGCTCTGGTGCTACCCTTATTTGTCCTTATTTGTTAAGGGCCTGATTCTGTGACTAGCTGTGTGTTGTCTCTGGTGCTATTGGAGGCATTTGAGCAAATCACCTGCACCACTGCCTTTATGCACAAGTATCACTTTCCTGCCCAGAAAATAATTTGATAAGAACAACCCTCTGCCATGGCTTCTTCTCCTCACTTCTCCTCTTGATGAAAACCAGGTTGTTTTCATTGTATTTTTACTCATTGCATGCCTACCTGTCTCAGAAAGCTCTCTCAGCACCATGTGGTGTGCTGCACCGATGGCTGATCACTGCAGCAGGGCTCAAACCACGCTGTTGTCATGGCTCTGCATACAGGATCTGAACCTCTTGCTTGCTCTCCCCCTGGGGTGTTTTCAGTTGCTGTGGTCTAAAGTAGCAGCTGCAGCTTCCAAACTCAGAGTAAGGATATTGGAATCATGTGCGTGTGCCTGCCTGGAGTGAGAAGCTTTTCTTTGTGCACTGCTGAACACAGCGCTCTCTGGCTGGGAGCTGCACAAGCTTCCTTCCCTTGGAAAGGTGCCTTACTGAAAATGAGCAGGGGTAAAGATTTCTGCAATTAACGAACTACCGCTACATGTGCACATTCCAAATGGGGCTGGAGCAATGCCAAATATGGTCCAGCTTATCTGAAACACAAAGTGCCTGTTTCTAAGAGGGAGGGTTAGGGTTGCAGTATTGAAAAGCTTCTTTTGATATATGCTGCTCTGGGACTGGGGGAAGGGAAGACATTTTTAAAAGGTGTTGCTGGAGGTTCTTTTGAAAGAGGCCTCCAACCTATTTGTGTAATAGGGTTGGGATGGCAGAGAACGTTGTGGGTATGGCCTTGCCTGTATCAACATATGAACCACTGAAAAAATCCAGCTCAGCATGAAGTGAGTATGTGATAGAGGCAATCACTGATTCCATGGCTTGTATTCAGTGGGTCTTTCCAGGTCAATGACAATAACATGCTTTCCTGTCCTATAAGTGTTAATTCTGAAACTACGCCTTGTGGCCACAGTTTTGCTAAGGATTGTCAGCACTAAATCATGGGCTACTCTACTGCCATGCTTGTAGTGTTGCTACATCACATCCTCACTGCCATTGCTACAGTTGTGTCAGTGTTTTAGTCAGAATACCCATGTTCAGAGTTTAATACAGCTAGAGAACAATTAGCTCTGGACTTAATCATGGCAGACAAAACTCGGGGAATTAATTTGTATTTTTTCTTATTATTTTGGTAACATGTTTAAAAGATTCATCTGCAGCCTTGTAGTTAAGCAAGGATTTCTCTGCTTAACCCAGTTTTTTACTCTGGGTGGTGTCTGCAGAAGAAGGATGATTAAGTGATAGAAACTGGGAAAGGAGTTTCTTTGGGTGTGATGAAAAAGTTCTTCCAAGTATAGGCACTGGGCCAAGCGATATTGCATGAGTTTTGATTTCAAGGCTCTGTGTCTGCCTAGGATAAGTGAAAGACATGTCTTAAGCACTTCTAAATAAATAAGTGTCATTGAGGTATGCAGTTGCCACCCTCAGAAACTTTCCAGTGCTTCTCTTTGCAATTAGATGTTATCTAAACTTCCCTGCACTTAATATAGAGAATGCTTAAGCAACCTGTGAATAATGAAGTATGGTTATTTAGTTACCTCGGGCAATTGAAAAGATTTTAAAGGTGGCTGCTGTAACACAATGGCTGCTATATCTTAATGAAATAACTTGTCAGTATTACAAGACTTCTCTGGGGCCAAGGAGCAGATACTTCCATTCCTGAGTATATAATGTCAGGAATTTCAAAAAAGGATTACAAGACTGATTGTAAAATAGTAAGATATTTAAAAGTATATAATTTCATTTCTTTGCATTGGATACTGTGTTTGGAGCCCTTAGATGCCACTTTTGGAGAACTCTGCATCTACCAGGGCTAGAAATCTTTCCTTTTAAAATGGAAACAGATCTCCACGTGTAACCAGATGACTTCAGGAGTCAGGGTTTTCAGGAAAATCTCAACCATCTCAGTAACCACTCAGTGCTCAGCACCTATGGTCAGTAGTATTCAGGACCTCAACTTCCTGTAAGTCCATGGAAAGCATTTCAGCAGGCCTGTGGGGGAGGTAAGTCCGTCAGCCACATCTGGAGGCTGATGGCATGAAATGATGGTGCTCAGGGGTGATCAAAAATCTTTCTCCTCTCTGTTGCTGCTCCATGGGATGTTTTGCTGCAAGATGGACATGTGTTTGCAGCAGCACCAGTCACCCCACGCTGGCACAGCAGTTACACCATGAGGCTCCTGAGTTTATCGTGAAGGGATTAAGAAGATCCTGGGCGGGGAGGGAAGCAGAAAGTACTCCCCGCTCGTCAGCACAGATGTAGGCTTTGGGAGTTTATCGAAAGCTCAGGTCCCATTGCTTATACAGGATTGCATCCTCACTTGCATGTTCTGGTTTGTAAAATTACGGTGGTTTTCCCCTCACCATGAAAATTGACAATGGAAACCACTGATTTCTCATCACATCTTCTCATCATTACAACAGTTTGATTATCAAAGGCTGCAATAGTTCATCTTCCTAAATCTCCATCACCTGTAAAATGTTCTTACAGATGACCATCTAACCTGACAAAATGCTTGCAGCAAAGGTTTTGTTGAGTGATATAGGCCTGATTTTGTATTTGCAAAATGAAAGAGGGCATATATATTGTGAAAAAAAATTATTAGCAATTACAAACAAATCCCTGAGCACAGTCATCTCTTAACCTGGTAGGTGACTGGCAATGCCTGCAGTACTAAGTCATTTCCCTTTTGACTCTGACCGTGTCTGATGAATAGGAGTGGTTTCATCAATGTCTCTCATAGCCTGCTTCTCTGACTGGCTGGGCACACTTCTTGCCATTGTGAGTATTACCAGAAGAGCGCTGACTGATCTTTCTGGGTGTGTCTGCATTGTGGATGCCCAACAAAAGTTGCCTTAAAAGCTGTTGGTAAAAAAGAGTGTGTGCTGCTCTTTGTAATTTGTTAAGGGGATGGTATCTGCACTTCCTCCCTGAAGGTCCATACAGGAGATCTGTAGGCAGAACAAGGTATGCACTTGTGCTGCTGGCCCAAAAAAAAAAAAANAAAAAAAAAAAAAAAAAAAAAAAAAATGGAAGGCAAAGCGTTTCCCAGAAAGCAGGAGTAGAGATTATTAGAAGCATGGATTTTCCTTCAGTGCCTATAGTTCGGCTAACCTTTTAGAGCTCTCCATCAAAAAAACCAAAGATGTGTTGAGGTCAGTTTCACGGGGAATATATCAATGAAACATCGAGCTTTCAGAACTTTGAAAAATAAATCAAGGACTTAGAAATTACATAGAATGAATTATAGTATGCTGGAGATGTCAGGAAGCCACACTGCTTTCATTACATTTTTATTAAAGAATCCTCAAGTTTTCCCAATGAACAGAACCATTTTAGTTCCTACGTATAAATTCTGGATTGTTTTTATGTAATTCAGATCTGGAAACTACTTATAATATCTAAAAGACAAACTTGCTGAAAAATTGGATTTTTTAAAAATTAGTATTCAATACTTGTTTCCAGACTGTCCCATGTACTCCCGAATTTGGGATTTCTGTCTCAACATAGTTGAGGTGGGACTGCTGTAAATTTGAACAGTGGTAGAGCCATGACAGTCAAATTACAAGGGCGAGTTGAGGCACCATCAGATTTTTGGAATCCACAGCCCAAACTCAGCCTATGGGGCTCCCTTGAAGATAAAAGTCAGAAAAGTTTGAGAACAGGGCTTGGTTTGAATTCAATTTTCTAACACCTACTCAGCCTGAGATACTTGAAACCACACAGCTTTGGGGTATTTCATACTCTTCTTGTGCTCAAACACTTGACAACACACAAAACATGCCAGGAGAGAGCTCCAGCGCTGATATTTTTTTATTCCCAAGTCCAACTGCTCGGATACAGTTATGGAGATCTCTCATGGGGAAGTTGCATCAAGGTGATGGATTGAGACGCAGAGATTAGGCAAAACAGGATGCTTGAAACCTAGCCTAGTAAAGGCCAGACAGGATTTGAACTTTAAACAAATGGTTCTCATTTTCTCTTAGTAACTTAAATTTACACAGAATCTGGAGAGAGTCAGGAAGATCTTCTTATAATATTCTTCCTTTTGGCAGGCTGCTCTTTTCTGAACCTTGTTTTCTTCTTTACATCTTCAGAAACATGATCTGGGAGGGATGACTTGTAACCAAAATTCCCCACTGCTGGTATTAAAAACAAAAAGGCTGACGTGTAGCCTCTCCAACTCCCACCCACCTCTGACAGAATCAGGCCCTGACACAGCTCAGACACAGATGTCCTAGGAAGTCTCAGGTTGCTCCATATTATTTGTTCACACATTCCAGCTGATGCTAAATCTTTTTAGAGAGGTGTAAATGTCTGAAGACGACAGAGGCACTATCCATTCCCAGAATGAGTCACTGGGACGGGAGAGATGAGTTCAGCTATTACTACCCGCCAGCACTTCTGAGACTTCCCCACATTACTGCCCCTTTTTCATTTTAATGGAGATGTTAATTCCATTCCCATGAATTGGAATTTGGACACCATCCATGATTTTCTTATGACATATTAAGAGCAAAATTGGAAAGGCACAGGATTAAAAAACCCAAAAAACCCTGGTGTATGGTCATAAGTGTACAATCAGAACAAAAATCTCAGTTTTTCTTAAATGGAAGGAGCTATTCTCCTTCTAATTAAAAACTCTTCTAAAAATATATGAGAGGTCCTTGTATACAAAGAAATGGTTCTGCGAGGAGAGCTCAAAACACTTCCTCTATATACCTTCCTTGAGAACAGGGGGCCAAATTTCACAGCTGGGGAAACAGAAGCATAGAAAGTGAAGAGACTTGTATGTTGTCAGCTGTGGTCAGGCATCAGTCCAAGCAGTCCTGATTTCCAGGCTCTGCTTTAACCCGTCAAGCAGACTCTGCTTTTCCCTCCTCCTCCTGGGCAATGGCCTCAGCATTTTTGCCTCTCCCCTCCATACAACCTCTTTCCTAGGTTTCAAATGAGGCCAAATGTCTGTCCAGACCTGTGCATAAAGGAACATCACACCATACAGTTTCCCAGTATAGAAAGTAAACACAAAAATGCCGTTGTCCCAGACCTCAGCCATATGCACACATGGTGCACAGCCCTGCGGAACCCCAGTTAATGTGTTTAATATGCATCATCCATGACTTACAGGTTGGATGCAGGAAAAGAAAAACAAAACTTCACTGTAAAACAAACCATGATTTCAGAGAGTTGCTGAAAACGAAAAGTAGGAACAGGCACCAGGGATCTTTCAACAAATGTAATTTAAAGAGCTCACTTTCAGCTCACTGGGCAGTTTGACAAGCATTTAGTGGGATTCAAGCAACTACTGAGTAGTAACGGGCAGCTCTCTGTGCAGCATGGCTGTGCTGGGGCGGGAGGGAGGGGACGCACATGAGGAAGAAGTAGGAGTGACAGGGGGAGTGGGGCTGAGTGATGTGTGCCGGGGTCCCGTGTGAACCCCAGCCCAGAGCACACATGGCTGCCTGTTGTGACTTTCACGGGGTAGGGAACAAGTCTGATAGTAAAACTGCCCTCTCCAAGCTGAAACCACGCCGTTTCCAAGGCTGAGGAGGACCCCAAGGGAAGGGCTGCAGCTCCAGGTGACTGAAGTATAAGGGAAAGTGGGGAGGCGGGAGACAGGACTGGGCTGATGGGAGGGAGCAGCAGTTGAGGTTCTCCCAGAGCTGCAAAATTTCTCTCAGCTGCTCATTCCTTGCTAGGAAACTGCTCCTTTCTTTCTGGCAGAAGGAATTGCTTCTTGACAGCCAGCACTGGGCTGCAACAGCCCCCCAGTCTGCCATTTACAGCCTCACTAGAATAACTTACATGCACTGGGGAAACCTTTGTGTGGACTGTACTATCCCACAAATTTATTTACCAGCTCTGCAGAACTGGTGGTTATACTGGACCAGGCTGCCTTCACCTTTTTGTCTTCCCCAGCACCACATAGCAGAAGCAGGGGAAATCTTCCCTTCCTTTGCTAAGCTCTGCATGGCTTGTGTTTCCACTTACCTCCCCACATAGTCCTTAAATTCAGGCACTGAACACAAGTCCAGTTTCCTTTGATGTCTTTTTCACAGAATCACAGAGGTCAGAAGGTGCCTCTGGAGGCTGCGTAGACCAACCCCTCTGCTCAAAGCAGGGTCATTACAGTGAGTGGTTCAAGGCTGTGCCTGGTTTCTGTTTTGACTATCTCCGAAAGTGAAGACTACACAACTTCCCATGGAAACCTGGAGTAGTGTTCAACCACACTCTGTTTCTCAGGTGTTCCCAGGTATTTCTCTATTTCCTCTAGAACATGAGTTGTGCAAATGCTCTTGTAGGTTCTCCTGGGACTTGGTACTTCAATGGCACGGGGCCCTTCTTTATTTCTTGATAGTTGATACCCCCTTCGCCCCCATCTACTCTCCACCAAATCTAGGCTGTGCATTTCAGGCCCACTTGGAAATGGACAGCACTGAATATTATTACTGTATGTGAGTTACGTGTCTGTGATTGTGATACATGTGTGTGATATATGCATGACTTTGGATTTATTTTTGTCTTCCTATAGAGATTTTTCTTGACACACTCAGACATCAGTGGCTTTTGGCTGGTTATACTCTACTTTCCCACCTGCTGTTTATTTTTCTGTGTCATAAACAAGCTTGGATTGTTTTGTAAAAGATTATTCATGTATCATAATGGTTCAAACATTTAGGAGAAAAATGGTCTCCTTCATTATCTAGGTAGAAAGAGAATCAGGTGGTGTTTGATTAGGTGATAATCGTGTACCTGAGCAGGTAAACTTTGAAAACTGGGATCAAATTGTTTTTGGCACTGGCTGAACCAGGCTGTTTCCTAGTAAACTAGAGCTCTCCTTCCTGTTTCAGCTGCACTTGGAAGTGGGCTTAGCAATGTGAATCTTGCTGTGGAGTTAAACTGGCTGGTGGCTGCCTCCATCTGGCACAAGCACCAGCACACTCCTCCAGCCACTGGGCTGAAGCAACTTCCCTTTACTATCTCTCCAAGGCAGGAAATACTCCCATGCACAGGCTTTGCTCCCTAGTTGTTTCCCAGGACAGGGAGCCTTCCCACCCTTCAGGAGAAGATATGGCTTTTAGGAATGGGCTGAGAGTGCCAAAACCCACCCACTCAGCTAGCCAGCAGGAGAACTCAGTTACTGGCCTCTTTGCCTCCAAGCCCTGTTTGAGTTTGTTCCCTCTAAGGTCGGAGCAGTGGGGGGCAGCCGGGTGGTTTTAACTTTTTGTGCCAGCACAGCAATCTGATGATGACACATGGTCTCCTGGGGTACTGGCCAGCTGAGGTCACTGCCTTGCAAAAATACCAAACAGCTCTGCATTTTGAGCATGATTTCTGTAAACCAAACCCATTCTCAGCTCAGTCAGAGTCAGACTCCACCTTTGACAGGGAGACAGCCATGCTGGGCCAAACGGTGTAGTAGTGTGATGTTGCTAAGAGGGAAAATAGTCCTTGTTTTGCTGTACTACCATTGTATTTCCACATTTGCATTGTGGCTTTGCCACTGTTGCCAAGAAAGTCATAATTCTCAATCTGGAATAGGTAAAGGCAAGGTAGGTGTAGGTTAAATGACATTCAGTAGCTTTTTTTCCTTTGGTATTTAAAGCGCCTGAGAAGTTCTGCTGCTTTTGTACTTCCTTCTGCCAGGCAGAGGCCTAACCATTGTGTGCATTAAAATAAATACCCGGGGGTGATGAAATAAAAATGTGAGACGCCAAGGATGCCAGGCAGGAGACACTTTCCTGGGCTCATATCTCCAGTACAGATGCAGGGCAAGTGGAAGTTGGTCTCAGCCAAAGATAGATCAGAGGATCTGTGCTTGTGTCCAAGAGATGACCCTTCTGGTTAAAAGGAGCCAAGTCCTTTTGAGAATGTGCTGAGTAGATGAGTAGTGCTAAATAACATGGAGAAAGAGAGGAAAGTGGCCCAAAGACTATGTTCGAAGCCTGCTGTGAACTTGGGTCAGGCCAGCATTACAGTGCAGTAGCCTTGAGGCAATAATGCAGCCAACATGCTGCTTGTTTTGTGATGAGGAGGGCCAAAATCAAAACATTTTGAGGAGCATTACAAGTCAAAGCATAGTTTACATGCAGAGGATCATTTAGTACCTAAGCTGAAGACACTAGGATTGATTAACCAAACTTAGGGAACTGCACTAACTGAACTCCCAGCCTGTGAAAATAGGTATGGACATGGTCCTCCTAGGAATGTAAATTAATTCAGTGAGACAATACATGCCATGGGGATTGTACGCATGTATGTGCATACATCGAGAGATTTAAAGACACGATAGATTTTCAACATGTGCCACATACTGCATGTCAACTATCATTAAAATGTCATCTTTGGAAAATAATGCTTGTGTGGGGCATTCTGAAAATACATTAATCATGTTCATAGCCATATATTAGGTTGAATGTGTTATATATTTTTCCTGCTTAGGACATGAGGTAATTGACACCAGATTTGCAAGTTTTCCATTGAGTCAATTAAATAATCATCAGAATATATTCATTTTACATGCACAACATTTGCACTAACATTTCTTTTGTTGGCTAAGAAATAAGTTATGTGGTTATTCTTTGAATTAGAAATTCAACAATATACCAGATAGTTTATACACAAAATCAGGGAATTAAATTCAATTTAGTTTTGTAAATGAAACATGTAGAACCACTCCCTTCCAATCTGTAAGCCAAAATCTCTTTGTATATGGAACGTTAATGGTGCAGAACTTCAGGTAATGAATACTTTTATTCTTTTTTAAGTGTAAAATGGGGGGAGAGAAAAAGGAAAGAGAAAAAACCAAAAGTATTGACTGTGAATTACTGTTTGCTACTCTACTGGCATTATCATGTTCAGTTATGTTATCTTTGGTATTAGGGTGCTCACTGTGGCTTTATATCAGGTAATATTTAAACCAAGCCATCAACTGGAGAATGCACATTCTTTGAAGAAGTTTTTTTCATTTACTGTGAGAGAATAAATCAGCTCTGAAATTATTTCTATTCATTGCTCAGTTGGCTTTGGTTTCAGCTTTAAGGAGGAAGGAGACCAATTAGTGATAGCCCAAAGAGGAAAAATCATGAATATTCAGAGGCCTAGAAAGCATGACCTCCTGAGGAAAGACTGAAAGATTTGGATTTGTTTAGTCTAAAGAGGAGAAGGCTTAGAGAGAAAGATGATCACAGCCTTTGAGTACATTAAAAGTTGCTCCAGAAGAAGATGAGAATACATAGCTCTCTGTGCCCTCTCTGGGTAGAGCAAGAAGTGACAGGCTGATGCTGAGGCAAGGACAATTTGGTTGCCACTCGGTAGGAGGTGCCATCACTGGTCCCTGAGAGCGAAAGAGCAGAATTCCATGTTTTAGGAACAGGCTAGATAATCTCAGGTAGATATTTCTTGTTCCTGCTTTATTAATATTCCTTCTAGTTGGGATAGGTGATCTCATAAAATCCTGCTCTCAAAAAATATTCCTTTTTTGAAATCCTTGTTTATTAAGATCCTGCTTGTTTGCAATGAAGTTGGATGTGACTGTATCCATATAAATTCTTACCCGTATGTTGTACAGTATTATGCTGTGAAGTCATGTATTTTAAGAGTTTTGGCCATGAACATGCTGTGAACACAAACAGAAAAACTATAAATTTGAGCTCTAAGGCTATGTTAATCAAAGACATTCAGGTATTGTTAAGTATTAAATGAAGCAGGTTAAAGTGGAGACAGCCCACACAACAGAGCTGGAATGAGCAGAAGTTTGTTCTGGAAGAAAGTTTCAAAGGAGGGAAGTGGTGCTAGTTTTGGGGGCTTTTTGCATGGAGGGGAGGGGGGAAGGGACATGCTAGGCAAGATTATTTTTGCTGAATGCAGGGTAACAGGGGGAGCGTGCAGTCAGGAAGGGCAGAGTGGAAAGTGTTACATTAGGGGGAGTGAGAGAGAGCAGAGACACAAACCAGGCTGTCAGTAAGGGTGGAGAAAAGGGGTCCATTTTCAATACATTAACTGGAAAAGACCAGAGTGCAGCAAGGAACAAAATGTAAGGAAGAAAGGAGGAGTGGGACTAACACAGTGACTGAAAGTCGGCTGAAGGAGAGATTAACATAAATTCTCATGGAAAGGGAGGAGATAGAAATAGGGAAATAGAGAGGAACTAGGAGAACAAAGGAGATGTTTTGTATTTGTAGTGTTTATGGAAGTGCTGGGATTTCTAAGCACATGTCAGTAGCTAGAGAATTATATGAGCCTTAGTAGCATGAAAATCTTGACAAGACAATGTGCACAAACATAAGATCAGTTGTCCTAAAACATTGAGAAATAGTTTTCATGAGCTAATTTTTATAAAAAATCTGGTTTTGTCTTAATGTGATGTCTTGTAGCACGTGGTCAGATGCCAGCTGTGTAAGACCAAGCAAGCAGACTCTACTGTCTCTTAATTAATCTTTTTTTCCTACATGTATTGATAGATTTCAGAAGACTTATAATGTACCTTTTACTTGTGGCCTGAAGTTCAGATTCCTAAGGAAACATGAGTCCACAGAGTCGTGGAATCCGCAGCCTAACCCCAACAAAGCATTTGTTTATAAATAGGAAGAGAATATCCTAATAACAGAAGGCAGATGTTAAACATCTTGATTCATTTCAAATCTATGCAGCCTAGCTCAATGAACCCAAAGTCAGGCAATGGTGGACAAACAGAGCTTTCTTTTTATCCTACTGGGTCACGTTAAAATATATGTCATGTTTTCTGCAGTTTGAGATCTTATTATGAAGCAGTTTGAACAAATTTTGGAGAGAACCTTTCAGGATTGATTGTTAAAATTATTAATCATATCCTGATTTCCACTATTATTGTTTGTTTAATATTTTAAACATTCTGCATATTAAAATCCTCAGGAGAACCTTGGGGTTTGTTAGCTTGTTGATTATATTACACACAGTTTCTCCACCACCATCCCTATTAAAGCCAATGTTACAACATCATAAATAGTTGACTTTTTATGTTGTTAGTGGTTTTGGTGACGGCAATTTAAAAATATTCGTAAGAGTTCTTTTTCTGCTTGGCCATGTGTACTTTTTCAGTGCCGTTCATACACAAATAAACAATTGGGATAATGCTGTAAAGTTATTTTTGAACTGCTGCCTGGGCTTGAAAAAGCTCAATGCACAAAACTCACTGAGGTGAATGGAAACATTCCAACATATTTCAGTGAGCTCTGGATCAGACTCCTGAGCACAGTGCTGTTTCAAAGCCCCTTTTTTTTTAACATATTGTAATAGACAATGTTTACTGAACTTATCTAAGGTTTCCAGTGATTAATATACATTAGCTCCAACGTGTTTTCACTAGCTGATGATTTGGTATCATCAGGCCATTTCTTAGGTTTTTTTTATTCTGCCCTTCTCAGGCATTACACAACACTGCTCCAGCTGTCCCAATGTCCAGATGTTGGCTGTAAAGCTCTCTGAATTTAATATTGTATGCAATCCCTCCTCCCTTTTATTATTTTTCCCCAAAATAGTTTGAAGCTGCAATGTCTGTGATAGCTCTTTTCTTATAAGGACTGTTTTGAGGCAGCTTTTACTCCAATGTGGTTTAGAGAGAGCTCAGAATCCATCAGAACCTGTGCACAATCACTTTGTTTGTTTGAAACTATCTTTCACATTCAAGGTGAAAGAGCCTTCTGGACATGCAGGACACATTCTGCTCTTGTGTTGGATGAAGAGCCTTATGTGTTTTTAGTCCTGCATCCTTGCCATAGTCCACGGTTGATTTAGGATTACTAAACAAACACCCCCTACAGAGCTTCTGCCTGGGTCCCTACAGAGAAAAGGCACTGTCTTTGTTTTAACAATTCCTGTCATGTTAAGATGAATGATTTCTCCAACTCGGATATTTTGCAGCTTGTTGTACATATATGCTTTCCCCAATATTTTTGCATGCCTGGAATGCCTGCCAGGTGAACATCTCCAGGCCATTATAGGTGCTAATCAATCTTCACAATTGCTCTGTAAAATGGGTAGGTCTCCTCATTCCCATTTGGCCCTGGTTTGAAAGCTAAAGAATGGATAGGTGTGTACCCAATGAAAGCACATGATAAAACTCCTGTTTCTCTCCTTTCAGCTAGTGTCTCTTGAAAGTTGTTTGCTGGAAAACATATCTGTTTGGAAGGAAAGCAGTTAATAGTCCCCAGATATTCGACAATGTTTTTTTGGTGTTGGTAACGGGCATGTCATTTTAGTTGCTGTATACCACTTATTGCTTTGCAGGTCTCTTGAGAGCTCAAAGAGGGTGGAAAAATGTTACTAATTCCTCTAATCTTTCAGCATAGAGTTGAGATGGGGCATGAAGTATGTCATTCAAAGGATACTTGAGCAATATGATTGGCTAATGGGGAGTCCTAGCAGCAGGTACAACATTTTAAATATGCACTACCAGAGCACAGGCTTTTAAGAAGCATTTCTCGTAGCCCTCACCTCAAGGTTTGCAACACTGTAGATAGCTTTTCTAATTGTAATAAGTCACAACAGGGCATGCCTTGTTGGGCCATAATCATACTTCTCAGGCTGCTGATAGCACTCCTCTTTCAGGTTCGTGGCTGGCGTACACCCGAGGAGTGCAATTATGGTACAACAATGATTGCCCTGTTGTGCCTTATTATTCAAGCGAGGCACTGAAGCAAGTGTTTGTGTGTGTGCACATGCAGAGACAAAGTACATCTGAGCAGGTCCTTACCAGATAATTAACAAACTTGTATTAACCCTATCCCAACATTTCTTTAATTTGAATGTTCCTTTCATAGCTGCCATTTTATCCGATTTGCGAGGTAGCTCCCAGAAAACCCACCAAGGGCTCTCTTTTCCTTTACTTTTTGCCATTTTTGGTTTTTTTCATTTTAGCATGAATTTGAGCCCTGACAAGGGTGGCATTCTACCAGACTTAGAGTAGGAAGATTCCTGTTCAGCTGTAGGGCATGTAAACTTGTGGTAGTAGGAGGTCCCTTCATGTCAGGTGGAAGACTTAAGCTGAGCTTTCATGCCCTGATAGCCCATTTGCCCAAACCTCTTGCAAGTGTGTCTTGACAGTGCTAGAAACCATTATAGGTCTTAAGAAGAGCCTAAAGCTCTTTGTAGATCAAGACCAGAAAAGCCAAGATCTCATTTCACAGAAATTCCACTTCTTCTTGATGGGTGCACCTAAAACCACAACAGGGAAATGAAAGTGCCTTTACTTCACTGAACCCTTGAGTTATCCAGTTCCCTTTAAAAGTATTTGGTGTTATTTTTTAGCTTGAGGTGTATTTAAATATGCAGAATATGAAATATATTCATGACGTATAGAGGTGTGACATACAACAAGCAATGCCCTTCTCTTGCAATAACATCTGCAGCAGTGGGCTGCTGCACAGGGCTGAAGGACATCCTAGGGTCAACACAACTATCATTTGTCACTGAAACTTGGAATTGAGGAAGCTGCTTAAACAACAGACGGGGAAGAGGTACTTCTCTCATTTTTCTAGGCTTACGCTGTCAGATTTTTAAGTCATAAGAACGGAATGAGTTCTACGATCCACATGTTTTTTTGGATGGACTCTTCCAACTCTGAGCATTTTTAATTGCAGATGTTGTTAAGATGTCATTTTTAATGGCCTTATGAAAAAGCTCTGCCATTTCCACATTCTTGAGCTTTGAGCAGTGTGCATTCTTAGCTGCTCAACAACAACAGCCTGTCTCCCCTAGTCCCAAGGATACTGAGAATGGGAACACTCTATCTTTGCAGCCCAGCTAGTGTTTGTCATTGCACTGTGGCACATTCCCGGTTCAGGAGCTGTAAATTTTCCTCAAGATGTGCAGCTTTGTGAGAGTTGGTCTCAAGTGAGATTCTGTGCAAGCTAATGCAATGCTTCCCGATATTACAAATTGCTAGGCTGGGGTCAGTGTTAGGACCACAAACATAAGGTGTTTGAGGCAAAAATATTTTATGGCGTCTGCCAAACTGGTGAAATTTTCCATATTTGCTGCTGTGTTCAGTTCTTGAGACAGTTACAGAGAATCTTGGCTCCCCCTTTATCCTCCCTCGATAGCAAAAGTTAATCACTCGCACATGGACTCACTTGAAAAAAGGATGTAATATTTACTTGTTTTCCTCTCTCATGTTAAATTTCATTTCCTCTATTTCTACTACTTCTCTGTGATGTGAACCCATTGCTCATTGGTGTATAACATACAGAGGTGTTTTTTCCTGAACAAAAAAGTGATGCCATTCATTTCTTTTAGAAAGGCTACTCTGCCCATCTGAAGGCAGGATGTGTGCCCTGATCCCTAAAGCTCTCTTGGATTCTCTCAGTTTGAGTCAAGGGGAGTAAAATTTGAAGCAAGCAAAAATAATGGTGTGAAGCTGATTGGTTTTACACTTGCGAGACATTTCTGCGGAGACATACAGGATTGGGGGCTGGGATGCCAGATTCACTAAACACAACTTTTGCATTCATGAGAAACAGGCTAATGACCTAGTTGGACTCTTGGGATTTGTGTTCAGCTGCAGAAAACTACCAGGCAGGAGCCTGGTGATGGGGAGACCAGGACCCTTTTGGCCTGACTGTTGTTGATCCTGGCTGCAGGGTGGGAACCCAAGGAAAGAGATATGGTATCCTGTGCCTCTGTGAGTCCCAAAGGAGCCCTTCTGACTCCCTGTCCTGGGGTGACTTTATGATGCTGCATCCCGTATCGCCTGCTCTATGCCCAGACCTGAAACCTGTGCTGTTCCGTACCTTTAAGAGAGAGGGTGGGGAAGCCAGTGGAATTCTTTCGGCGGCCTGTGCTCAAAAAACAGAGATAACTGGCTGCGGCAGAGCGGAGGAAAGAATTTTCCTGCTTTTAGCCAGCTCTCAGCTCTGTTTCTCAGGAGAGAGACGGAGAGTTAAAATTCTGTGCTTTTTAGCTAGCCTGCTAGCTGAGGCAAGAAAGTTTTTTTCTTGGGATTTTGGCTTCTTNCGGTGCCTGCGTGCACTCTGCTTGTTAAATAAATAGGGGGGTTTTTTTACCTTCCTCCGAGAAAAATTCTTTCCGAACCTGGTGGGGGAGAGGCTGCTGAAATCTGCCTTCTGTTAGAGGATACATTCATTTTGGACGTTTTCCTCCAAATTTGTCTCAAACCGTGACACCCTCAGAAGGCCAGTTTGAGTCAGTCTTCATTCCCTCTGTGTGCAGCTGGCAGCGTAGGATTCCCTCCGTTTCCCCTCTAATTCCCTAAAGTGCTGTTTCAAGGTGCTTTGGCTCTTCCTAATTGTATTTGGTACTAGCTATCACTCCAGTTCTTCAAGGGTTGCCCTTCAGATGCATGTTGTTCCTGCCCAGTATATAAGATTCAAGGGCTCAGTCTGGCATACACCATTCAGGATGGTCCCTTAAATGAAATCTCTGTCTATCACATATACATCCTCAACAAATTAGTCTCCCCTCCCCTCTGGATCTGCATACCAGCCCTGCTGCTTTGATGTTGCAGCACTGAGGAATTTATAAGACATGGTATTTTTTTCCCAGCAAGAAAACATGAGCAAACCATCTATTATGATAATTAATGAAACTGATTTACATCTTGTGAAAAGATTAGGCAGTGGCTGCTGCTGCTGCCTTGGAAATGTCCCACAATACCAAACTTCAGGCCTAAGGAGAAGTACGAAAAATCAGCTTGAAAACCTCTGGATGTATATCTTCTGATAAGTCTCCATGGATTTGCTGATAAGACTGCCCCTGGAAGAATTCTTCCTTCTGGTTCTCTCACCAGGCTGAGGGATTTTCCCCTCCTTGCAATTGCGCTTCCAATGAGCATTTGAAAACGGGTGGACTTTAAAAAATGAAAACCAGAGAAAAATTAGATTCAGAAACAACTAATGTTTCAACTGGTTTTACAATATCAGCCAGCAAGTCACTGAGAGCTCTTCCACAAACAAATCTGGAAAATATGTTTTCAGAGACAAGTCTGTTCATATAACATCCTTTTCCCTCCAGCCTTTGGAACCTCGTCTTGCAGATGTGTTTACACAAATAAATAGCTTCACATCAATAATTTTGTATGACTGTGTAAATCCTTGAAGTATCTTGAGTCTCTGCTGTAGATATTAAGGGGAATTTTGTGTCTCTCTCCAGATAGGGTATAAGAACAGCTCAGGTACATAGTTTGCTTCCTCCTTCTCTGTTTAGACACCTCTCAAATAAAGTATATGTAGAGTTGGGTGAATTAGGCAAGGTATTTAGGACCCATGCACTAATTCTTGCTTTTGTCAGCCTGCTGAGGTTTCATAAGCAAATGATTTTTACTTTGAAAATAACTGAACTTCAGACTTGAAAGGATGAGCATCTTTTGAAAACTACATTTTTGCTAAGAAAGCGAAATTTATACAGTCTAAAAGAAAATCAATAGCAGGTGGGTTGAGTCGGGGCTGTTATTAGATAGGGAAGACAAGCATATCAAGAGATTACAAAAAGCTCTATGATGAAGTACAGTTAGGCCTTTTTTATATTTGGATAGTTTAAAAAAAAATTATGAGCAGAAGACATTCAATGAACCAAAGGTCCTTTCAACATCTTAGTGTAATAGAATACTGAGGTTCATTCCAGTGACAGGAGTCTAGCAGGGTTCAAATAAAGGTATGAAATTTTATCTGGACTGTGATAGGATCACCACACTGCAATACCACACATAAAGCAAGCTCACTACTTTGCTTCCCACCTTTGTAATTTCCTCCGATTAACAAAAATAGTTTTTGTATGGAACAGTAACTTTGCCATGGGCACATGTCACTGTCTGGATCAGGGAGTGATTCGGTGCAAAGCTCAGATGTTTGAGTGTTAATGTAAGCACTGCTGGGGTTTTCATTCAGTCTTTCAAGCTATGGAATACTGTCAGGCTGTGCAGACTGAAGAAGATGGACGTCAGTTTTTCAAGTTACTATGAGTGATGAGAGGTAGATATTAGGATACTTAGGATGACTTTGCTAAGGGGGAGATGCGCAAAATTTATTTAGTAATTTTAAACACCGCTAAACTGAGGGCAGTGGAACACACAAAACATACTTTCCGATGGCATGGTCAAAAAGAGGTTAATCAATAGTATATTACTGTATGTGCGTTTTACTATGTAATGTTTTATATGGGTGCTGTAGCCAATATAATTTGTCCACTGTTCTTATAATGGTTAAAGATAGGGCTATGAGCATGGATGCCTTTCATAACATATCTAATTCAACATGCTTAAAAAGCTTAAGCCACCACACGAGTATTATTTGGTGAGAAAAATAAATCTGAAACAAAATCTTTGGCCAAAGTCAGCATTTTGGCTGAAGGCAGTGGTTAGTGCCAACATGCCTCAGAGACTGCTTTTCAGAGGGTTTCCCAGCCACTGGTATCCCTAGATATTTTATCCTGCTTTGTGCAGCTATGTTTATTGTCATATCTTAGTCCAAAATGAAGGCTATTCTTTGTGTTTCGATATTACATCAACAGATCCCTGTGAGGTCCACTCAGCACAAAGAGGAAAGGTTGCTTTACATGGTGATGCCCACATATTGCTGGGACACGGAAACGGAAAGTCTCTTCTAAAGCCCCACTTTCCCTGAGCTGTTTCTAATCCCGCAGAGGCTCATGGAGCTGTAGCAGTGCTGCAAAGCTCAGTCTAATGTAAATTATCAGAACTACTTGACTTGTTTGCTTAGGAACTCACTGGCACCAGGTTTTCCCTGATGGCTGCTAAGATCCGTGTAGAAAAGCCCTACAGGATGTAATAGGAATCTTTGCAGAAACATTAAAAGACCCTATTTAAACTGCTCTGAAACCTATACAGTTTAATAGAGAGTAATATCCTTTCTATTGTTGTTTTTAACTATCCTATATAATTCTGTATTAAATTCTTGAGAAAGGCTGTAATTTTCTATTAAATTCTTTCAGGCTTTTCCACAAGGGTTCAGTAACATTTTTCATCTCTCCCAGAAGTCAATCACTTCAAGCCGCTAGCCATATGTACCCATTATATATATTTATAAATATATATATACACACATATATATATATATACAGACATGTATGTAGGTATGTGACTCCTCTGGAGTCCCTTACTCAGAGCAAGGCTCAGTTCCTTGAGAAATGATTGCTGTCTGTGAAGAACTTCACCCTCGTTGCCTGTGAGCCCTCAGCCCCGGGGAAAACATTGCACATTCATGCTCTCAGTTGGAATCACCCTTGCTGGGCAGATCTCCTTTCTATGTTTGACAGGAGCAGACCCTCTACATCTGCCTCCATTTTGGATTTCAGTAAAGCTTTTGACACTGACCCTCAAAGGATTCTTCTGGACAAAATATCCAGTCCACAGCTGGATAAACACATCATGTGATGGGTGAGCAACTGGCTAATAAGTCTGGCACAAAGGGTTACAATGAATGGAAGGGGTGACATCAGACTGGCAACTTGTCACTAGTGGGGTTCCATAGGGCCCCATCCTTGGCCCTCTGCTCTTCAACATCTCCATAAATGACTTCGACACAGGACTGGAAGAGACACTAAGCAAGTTCACAGATGATACAAAATTGGGAGGAGCTGCTGACTTCCTTGAAGGCAAGGAGGCCCTGCAGAGAGACCTGGACAAATCAGAGGACTGGGCAAGCACCACAGCCATATGAAGTTTAACAAGGTCAGGTGCCAGATTCTGCATCTGGAAAAGAGTAACCCTGGATGTATGGACAGACTGGGAAATGAGATGCTGAAGAGCAGCACCAAAGAAAGGGACCTGGGGGTCCTGGTTGACATAAAGTTGAATGTAAGTCAGCAGTGCCTGCGCAGCCAGGAGGGCCAATTGTGTCCTGAGTGCATTAGACACAGCACTGGCAGCTGGGAAAGGGAGGAGATTGTCCTGCTCTGCTCTGCACTGGGGCACCCTCATCTTGAATATTGTGTGCAGTTTGCAGTGTCACAATATAACAAAGATACAAAGCTATTAGAGAGTGTCCAAAGGAGAGCAGTGAAGATGGTAAAAGGCTCTGAGGGGAAACATTATGAGGAGTGGCTGAAGTCACTTGGTCCATTGAGCCTAGAGAAGAGGAAAGGTTTAAGTTAGATATTAGAAAAAGGTTCTTCCCCCAGAGGGTGTTTGGGCACTGGAACAGGCTCCCCAGGGAAGTGGTCACAGCACCAAGCCTGACAGAGTTCAAGAAGCTTTTGGACAATACTCTCAGGCACATGGTGTGACTCTTGGGGATGCTGCTGTGCAGGGCCACGGGTTGGACTTGATGATCTTTCTGGGTCCCTTCCAACTCAACATATTTTGTGATTCTGTGATTAGCTATGGAGCAAAGGCTGGCAGGTCATTGCCCAGCACCTGCAGCACAGGCATGCCCATAGTGGACATTTGCCTTCTCACCAGGAAAGGTCTTTTGCAGGGGAAGGAAAAGCGTACCCTCAGGAAGCAGGCAGCTGAAGCCAGCAGCTGAGCAGCAGTTCCAGCTGAGCTGCCTGGCTCACATGAATTAATCCACCCCTTTTAAAACATTCACACGCTGATCTGATTTTGACTGCTCCCTGCACCCAGGCAGCTTTACAGCTTGGTGAAGTTTAAAGGGAAATTCCGATGGCACTTTCTCTGCAGATTCAGTTTATCCCAGTGCTGGCACTCAGACCACCTGATGTGCATGTTATGTTTGTTTATTTTGCTGATATCCTGAGAAGGTCGTTGGCAGTCTGTTTCCTGCTCTTTGGATACATATGCTGCTGCAATCACTCTGTTCCATATACAGCATGCAAGAAATGTAAAGTTCAGTAAACATACCAAACACACACTATTTGTGCACTGGAGAATATTTTGTTCTTCCTTCTGGAGGGCATTTTGACTCCCATGCAGCAGGTGCAAAAGGTTCATCAAGCCTCCCAGTAAGAAGCCTAGCCTGACCTGACTGCAGTGCTCACAGCAGCAATCTCTTCCAAACATAGGTCTGACACTGAGCCCTGAGGCTGCATGTCTATCAGCGTTTGAGGGCACTGAGATCCTGACCTGAGCCCCAGCTATGGAATCACTCCTTCTCCAGTTTGGTTTTGCAAGCTTGGCTTGAGGGTCTCTGCCAACTTCATTGCAGTGTAACTTACCAAAATACTTACCAGCCACACTCATGGTGATGCACTTTTTGGGTTTTGTGCTCCTGCACTTGGACCTGATGAAAGTAAATATATGTCAATATATGTGCATGAGGTGTTCATCCCTGGGAACCCTCAGCTTGGCAGCTTATTCCCTGCCTTAAAGTAAAGCACAGCCAAATAGATATTTTTATCTTGGGTATGGGGACTATTCTGCCATGGTGCTGTGGGAGCCTCACCTCTGGGACACATAATAAAACTTGGGCCCAAGCTTGCAGCCTGCCTGTGCAGCACCCATGCATGCTGAGGAGATGAGAGGGATATGTCGTTCTTCTATGTAGTTCTTCTAGTGGTGCTTTTGAAGCATTTGAAAGAAAACATGTTTCATGGTAAGAGGCTGAAGTCGTGGAGCTTTAGTTGGTAACATAAATATTTTAGCTGGAGGAATTAGCTTTCTGTAGTAATTTTGGGGGTGATTAGGTTTGGGATGAATACCTAGATTGTTTTGCTGCAAAGAGAGCCATTTGTCTTGCTACTGCTCATCTCAGCTTCATTATGTGACTAATCTGCTATGGTGCCTAGGCCCTGGACTGGAAACTTATTTTAATGTCTGGATGTCCAAACCAAAGTGTATAAACAATAGAGAGTAAAAAAAACAGTATCAGTATTAGTATTTCCATAAATAAATAGGGCATTTAATATGAACCTGTATATTGAGCTGTCCATGCATAGCCATCTCCTGGGATCATGCTTGCCAGTGTTGGGGAGTGAATACATGAGATATGGAGCAGCTGGGCATATACACCCTAAGATACACTTATCAAAGCCCCTGACAGCTATTCCAGAGAAATTCCCAGACCTGTGGAGTGTGAATATCTTGAAATTTGGGGAAGAGAGGGATAGCATACCAAAGTTTGCCCATCAGAAAGTGCTGCACCAGCAATGGTGAAAGACTGTGGTGACTCCAGCAAAATTAATGGAGTTGCAGTAATGCAAAACCTTTGTGACATCGGCATCGAGCACTTTGCTTTTCTAGGAGGTATTAATCAAAGTTCTGACCTTTTCCCTGGGAAGTTTTATTTCTTTTTAACTCTGTCCATGGGGTTACCAGATGTGCTGTGTTACTGGGATTGTTTTAGCCATACAAGGCATTCTTAGAGTCTCAGCTGATTTGCCGAAACCCTGATCTGTCCTGATTTCAATAAAACATTGGGATTTCCCAAGGGCTTTTCCAACTGTCATCACCATTCCAGCAGCATGTCTATGTGGCCAAGCACATCCTCTCCTTCCTCAGGAACCTCAAACCCCAGCTGCCAGTCACCAGAAAGCCTAGCACAGACAATCATATTGCTGCCTTTATGTGGAAAGGTGTGTGCTGTAACAGCAGGAGGGCAGCAAGAGTAAGCCTGACGTATGGGGGAAATGTCTTCATCTTTGCTTGCAGGCACTCACAGCAGAGCTGTGAAAGGGGTAGACTGAGTATACTCACCGTGGAAGGATAAAGAAAAAAGAGAAGAAACAGGAAACCTGGCAAAAGCAAAGTTAGTAGGATAGAGAATGAAGCAGGACTGGGAAGTGAAGGGTAAAAGGAATTATGAATTACATTTTTGGGGTTTTACCTCTGCAGAGACATGGTAAGGTTTGAAACAGATAAACATCATTTATATAAATGATCTCAACTGGCAACACAGGTTTAAAAACTAAGTCCAGGATCTTCTGAGACACTGAGGGAGCTGATCTTTAAGCTTGATATGAGACGCAGGCTAGGAATGTTTGGCATGATTTTGCATTTCCTAATAAAAGTTCACAGTGCCTCACATAGCATCCTACTCTTGTTAAAACAGCAGTAGAATTTTTAATGAGCGAGTGTTCAAGAAATTGCTTTAATGTCCTCCTCAAAAAACTTCCCCTCATATCACAGCTCTCTTTAACACCATACACAGGACTGTAACTTTACAGCCTCCCTGGAGCAATTCATGGCACTTAGCTGTCCCAGACCTGTGCAAGCAGTGAACTGCAACTTGGTCACAGACCCTGTACCCCATCTCCTCTCCCTTGGGGTCTAGCAGAGAGAAAGTACCTCTTATTCCTCTAAGTAGCATAAGCTTTTGCACCTCAATTTGCATTCTGGCTGAGATGGAGAATGCTTCAAACTCAGAATATTGAACAGGCTTGAAACCCTTTATGTGTGAGATGCCCCATATGCAGGCAGTGCTCTGGCTGGGCACAGATAGACTGGCTTCCATGGGCTCCCTGTGAGCTCCTCCAGGTGACAACTCCCACCAACCTCCTTCATGCAGGTTACTACATATAATATGAAAATCTGGCCTTGTAGAGAACTTCCATAATCACCTTTTCCAGCTTCTGGAGCCTTCTTTCTTCCAGGTGTGTGTTGTTGGGGTTTTTTCACCTAGCTGTTGGCTGTTGGGGTAAAGAAGGATGGGACTGGTGCCACCGTGGCTGATGGGTATTCAGGAGGCTGAAGCAGTTCCACATCAGAGCTGCAGGTAGGGAAATTGTTCCCCTCATGCTGCCAGCTTGATTCTGATGAGTCATAACTCGCCAGTCTGAAATAAACCTGTTGTGAAATAAACCTATTTTTCTGAATCCACTGGTGTAGGCCGAGGCTTATCCCATGTCTCCTGGCCTTGGTTTTATATGTCCTGGATGTCTGTTATGTGTGTTGGATGCCTTCTATGTGCAGTCTTGTAATCCTGGATCTGGAGCTACCTCACAAGTACAACCTGGGCATTGCCTTTTGTCTTTATTTTATGTATCTATTCGACAGCAAGGTAAAAATCCATGTGCACTGTGATCCCAGGTATTTTGGGTTTTTTTTATGACAAGCAGGATTTCACTCTGTTCCTTCTCTGGGCTCTTTGTGAGAAGTTATCATGTCTCCCTGCCCCTTCAGTCAAAGCTAAGTAACTATCTAGTGCTCAGGAAAATGCCTCATGTTGGAATGTCATGGTCCATGCTGTCTGATAAGCAGCATACTTCTATCTTCCGTGTCTTTGACATCCATCTCTGTCTGTCTCTACTGCTAACGGTACTTTTTCAGGCATTCAAGGGAAAATGCATTGCACTTGGATTCCCCTTTGGCACTGACTTACATGAATGCTGCTGCAGGGCACAGTGCAGCCTGGACAACTGAGCAAAGGGTGTTAGGTTATGACCCTCTACAGAGCACAGCATCAAGTCTGTGACCTTACCTCTTCCCATCATGTTCCTTAGAAGACCATCCTGGCAGGCATAAGAGCAGTGATATGCTGTGACCATACAGTCCCTCTTACTGACAGTGAAAAGCTACGCTAGGTTGAGGTTTGGGTCTTCTGAAGCTGTAGAATCTGAAAATTAGAAACTATGGCTTCATACTCCAAATTCTGTTTTCATGAACAGCATAGTGCAACCTTTTCTTGGATCAACTCATGGGAGTCCAGCCCCAGGTGTGAAGCCCGTACCATCCCCCACTCTGCTGGGATGACTGCCAGTCACCCTGAAGGAGTGTTACTTTTCCCATTCAGCTGGAAGCATGGGGTTACCTTTTGTATGAGTTGCTTCATTATCAGCCTGATTACCTGATCAGCCCTGGGATTTGCATCTCTTGTGTCCTCTGGAGTCTTTTAGGAAAGATTTTGCTGCCCCTTCATGCCATGGCCCACAGCAGCTTTGACCCCCAAGGGAGAAATGCTGTTCTCAGAAAAGTTTGGGGGGATTAGTGATAAGATGGGTGTTTCTAGGGCATATTGGTATCTTACATGCTAAAGCTGGATTCCCAGCCACATGTGTTGTGGCTCCTGAGGCTCGGCCTGAAACCCTATGCAGTAGTTTTCCATGTGTGATGACTTCAGGCCAGTGTCTGCTCACTATTTCTCATACGTTTCCAATAGGATGTGGTTCTGCACCTACCCTGACTACACAGGTGCTTCATGGCTCTCAGTCTTCTGTCTACTGTGCATCTTTCTTCTTTAAAGATGGTTGCCTCTTTCTATATCCCAGAATTTATTTCATAGCCCCTGCCCTGGTAATTTCCTTAATGCTTCCCATTTTCTCAGAATGTTTTGATATCGTAATCCTGAACTGCCTCTCTGTTGTCAGCTCCTTCTGTCAGTCATTGCAGCCTTGGTGGCTGGGAGTTTCTCTAGTGAATGGTTCAGTTTACCCATCAGTCTGGGCTGATGCCAGAAGTATTTGTGACCAGCCAGAGGTGCTTGTGTAATTGCCAAAAGTTACGGCAGAGGTTGTCAGGAGAGCTCTTCTGTCACGATACATCTGGGTTCACTTTTGGCATCACTAGCAGGAATGATTTGCCCCAAGAGCCCTATGGAGTACATTTGTAATGACACCAGCTCTTCATTACACCAGTGTGTAATGGTGCAAGTCTGGGGTACCTGAACTCCTCCGTGTCACTGTTAGGCTGGAAGTTATAGTGGGAATAAAGACATAATTCTGCCAGCTCTTCCCTTAGAGATTCCATCATGGGTAATGGAGCTCCACATTTCAGCAGACTCAAGTTGCCAACAGGGATCTGTTTTTGACCTCAGTTTATTCAATGCGTCTGTCCTTGACGTACATCTGTATATTCAGCAGGAAAGCTGCACAAGGAGCTATATTCCCTTTCCATTAGTGCTGCGAATACCAGACATGAAACTACAGCCTATCTGAGGCTTGTCCTGTTCTTCCTACATCTCTTTCTATAAACTTCAACTTATAATAGCCACTGTTTAGCGGGTTTCTCAAAAAAGCCAGAATTTGTCCACTGGTCTTCAAGTGTTTTCCCTTTAAGTGTTTTCCCTGTACATGACTAAGGTATGGTTATGTGTCTTCAGTCAGCTATTGCTGTATATCCATGTTCATAGGATTGCATTGCAGCTGATTCCACTTTCTAGGTGGAAGAAAACTGGTTTAACAGCACACTTGTAAATGTGGAAAGTTAAATGCTTAGCTATCCCCCTCTGCAGCATGTGTGCACTGATTACCTGTAACATCTGCTAAGGTCTTGGTGCAATCATAAGAAAAGCTCCTAACAACATATCTATTTGGAAAACGAGAGGATGACTGTGTAAAGATTGCACGAGAAACATGCAAAATCCAGTGTAAGTGAACACAAGGTGTGTAGTGGCTTCTCCAGCCCTTTGGAGGTTTATGCTGTGCATGTTGGTATGGCTAGAAAAATTAGAGCTGCCATGAAGCCATGAGTTGCTGTATATAAGTTACAGTGACATTGCTTTTTCTGTTGTTATACAGATCTCTATACTTGCTATTTAGTTCTGTACAGATATATACCGTGTCCTACCCTCTTCTCTTTTTTTTTCCTTCCTTTTTTTTTTCTTTCCTGTTTCTTTCTTTTTCCCATTGTAGCATTTTGCCCTTACATCCTTGGGTGGGTTGGTTATTTCTCATTTCCTTCACCTATCCTTGCTAGCTTGAAGTGTTTATCTGGATTAGACCCTTGTTCCTCAATAGCCTCCATGGAATAGTAGAATCTCATATTTTACACAAAACCACAGTCTTCATGAGGGAATCCAGGTTCATGGGTGGATTCTATTATTCTCAGTCTGCAATACCACTATCTATTCAGTCCTTCTGGTCTTGAGGAGTAGGAAGAGGGCTGGTAGAAGGGGGATGAGAGAGGACCACTGTCTTTGCATGGTTTCATTCCTCTGGGAGGAGAGTCTGCTAATGCCTTTCTCAGCTGCCCCAGGACTCTAAGGATTACTCAGCAGCATCTCTCTCACATGTTGTGTTTTTTCCGAAAGGAGATATTTTGCTTCCTCTTTTTTACCTTCCCTGATTCACCCTGCTTACAGATTCAGGTTACTCTTCTTCAGGGCTTGTACAGTGATATCTGGCTAGAAGTTAATCTTCCTGGTGATCTCTCCCTCCATGTTAGCTGCTTGCCTCCTTTTAATGTACTGTATCTTTTACCTTGTAAACACATGTTTTTATTTACTATTGGACTCACTGAAATAACCACTGCCACAGTATTTACTGCATTTATGCTGGGAAGCTAGAGTCAATTAAAAACATTCAGAAGAAAAGCAATTGGATTTTGCAGAAGCCTGTGGCTTTGATAGCACTTTTCTTTGAAAAGCCCTGTCTACAATATGTAAAATAAAATAGGTTTTTATTAAAACAATTGATCATAGAAGTGCTAGGTCTGAACAAACACAGACTGGTTTCCAAGTGCTTCCTCTGACCCCTTCCCAGCCGCACTCCACATACATTCCTCCAGCTTCCAGGAGGGCTGTGACTGTCTTGCTGAATCACCAGCTGCTTGCAGCCCTGGTGGGATGGAACAAGACTGCTCTCTCCATCATCCATGGGAAGGAGAGAGAGAGCTGCTGCTTCTCCCTGCTGCTTTGCTTGGGAGTGCCAAGAGAAGGGAAGGGAAGAGCCATGGCTGACTGGAGCGAGCGAGGCAGGGCAATATAAGCAAAATAGGGTACTTAAAGAGGTGTAAGTGGCAGTGGGAGCTTGAGGGCTTCTCTGTCCCACTTTCTCACTTAGGCATGGAGATATAAAGAAGCTGAAAGTTTAGCAGTTTAATACAGTGACGTATTCAGTTTTGATACATGCTCTTGATACTGAGAGACATGTAAACCCCACAAATCTTTTCTGTTTTAGCTGTGTGTCACAATAACTCCTATGTAAGCTTTCTGTAGAACTGATCAGTGAAACCCTAAGTCCCCTGAAGTCAACTGGAAAGCTCTTGTTTTCCTGGACAGTGCGGGGCAAGAGCACTAGAAAGGATTTTTTCCTCCTTGTGTATGTTGCAACACTTAATATAGATTAATTTTTACTCTGTGTTCAGGTCCTTCCAACCTGTTATTGTTAAATACATAGTATCTGGTTATCACAGCTGCATGGTAACTGCAAGTAGAATAGCATTAACTGCTCTGAGCAAGAAGTAATTCGATAGCTAATTACACAGGAAGGAAATGAACAAACCCTGAGTTAGCTAGAAATTTCTGCTAAAAAGGAGGTATTTTGGATGGATTTAGATATAAGATTTTGCTTATTTGGCACAACAATTCATCATGCTAGCCTTATTATGGGCATTATAAGAGCATAGCTGGCTGGGGGATAATGACCCTCCAAATTAATGATTTCCACTTTAATTACACTTTAGATTAATATTTTCTCTATGGAATTTGGGGTCTTGGATCAATTTTCTGGGAGAATATTAAGAAAACAGACCATATCTGTAGAAAGGCCCTCCTTTATACAGACAATTCATTGTTTTAACATTTCTTCTCTGATCTTGCATCTGGGATATAAACAACCTCTATAGTTTATGTGGCCCATGTGGAATCAAGTTTAGTAAATAGATATGAGTACAGATTTGGGACATGACCTTTGCTTGTGTGAATCAAAGATTTTTCTGGAAAGGGAAAATTGTTGTTAATGCTGAAGTTATCCAGTGATCAAAATATGTAACACATAGTTACTTTTTCAAACTGTCTCAAAATGAATACAAATTTCAGGTTTCTGGTTTAGAAAGTCACTTTCAGTCACCTTGAAGTTTTCATTAATTTTCACACCTGGAAACAGAAAAATCTTACAACAAACACAACATTTGTGCAGATAGATCAGAGCAGATACAGATTTTATGCATTGGTAGTGTCTCCTACTTTCTGCAAACAGATTATAAATTTTTAGATCGACTTTTGGAGGTCTTTGAGTTACACACCCAAGCTGGGAAAAGGCCCGAGTACAAGAAAACAGCTTTGAATGGGAATACTTTCAAGGCTTACAAAGTTAACATCTGGCTATAAACTCTGGGCAGTACTCCGGCCCCTTGCTGTGAGGCTGAGGAGAGACTCCAGGCTTGTTTTGGGGTTTATGTTTGTGAGAGGGCTGGATGATTCAACGCCACATGCATTTCACCAAGGTTTCCAGAGCTGGGTTCTCGGGGAAGGGTGGTGGAGGTGATGGCAAACCAAGTGCCGCCCCTGCCTCTCCCCTTTGAACACCTTGTCACTGTCCTCACCCCCATCACTGTCAGAGGCACCACGTCAGCTTTCATTGCATGCAACCTGCTGGGGCCAGGAGCTCTCTGCACTTACTCAAGTATTGGATCAGTCCTGTTTGTTTTGCTGTTTTAACAGGATCCTGCAGTGCCATCCTGGTCACTGTCTTTTTATGCCATCGACTCTGACCCATCCAGTCTGACAGAAAAACCTTTGACTGACGCGTTGTTAGAGCAGCCTTTGGACCAAATCCTCTCTTGTACTGATTTTCATACTGGTGTGAAACTTGACTTCCTTGGAGCTACTTCGGAGTTGCAGCAGTGTAATTGAAAGTGGAATCAGGCATCAGAGTGTCCTTTATTCCCCTGGCTGAGGAGAACTGAGTTATCAGTGTGAACATTTGAATGTGAATGAAGCTGGAGAAATGGAATTCTGTAGCCAAAGGCTTTAGTGAAATGCCTTCACCAGTGTTTAACCCAGGCTCGTGGTCGTCTTTTATTCATAAATTCAATACTAAGGAGGAGTACACCCTGTCACTTAGTGTATAAAATCACAATTAACGTACTATAATGGACTTTAAAGAGCAAACCCTGTAGAAATTATTTATATCTCATAAAATATTACATTAAACCCTCTCTTTCTCCTGATATTTTTGTCGTATTTCCCCTTTCTGCCTGTGTTTTAAATGCAACTTTATTTCTTGTTTTATGCTTGTGCAAAGCTGTGGAACAGTGGAGACAATGTAGGAAAAGAAGAATTTGGGCAAAACAGCCATTTCACAGTGACCATGAACTTGTTGATGTAGCACAAAATTTTCTATTTGCCACTAGCTTTTAAAGAACAATAATACAGTGAAGGAAGGGGGACAAAAGATAAAGCAGTAAGTTGGGACCTCTCTGTCTGCTGCTTGCTCCTTCCTTCTTTTCTTGGTGGCTATAGAAGTAAAATCCCAGTGTCACTTAACTTTTATATATACTTTTAACCTAAGGCATCATCACAAGCTCTGGCAATAGCTGTCAGAGGCCCGGTCTGTCGTGGTTAGACCTGTGAAATACCAGAACATGTGGCAGCCAAACAATATGCTGTGGTAAGTCAGCAGGGCCAGCTAGGTTAAAAGGTAGAGGAGTGCATCAGTGGATTAATGTGTAAGGACCCCCGACTTGTACCACTTACAACATAATGCAGATGGAAGGTCAGGCAAACACTGTTGAACTTTTTATGCTTTCTCATGGGGTCATACCAAAACACGTCTGCTGTTTGTTTTAAAGATGCTCTAAAACCTGATTATTCCTGCTTACTCTGCATTTATCATCTAAGAATAGATAAATGCGGCTTATTTGCTGCTAAACCTCTTATTGGGTAAGAACTGTAGGCACAATGAATTGAAATTTAAAACTGTTACTTCATTGTAAAGAAGGATAGCTGCAATTAGGACCAGGAGCTGCATGTCAAAGAGTGGGAGCTCTGACGACTCTGTTATTAAATGAAAATAATTTTAACTCTACTGTTCAGCTTTAAAGGACCTAACAAATCAAAAGAATTTTGATCTAAATAATTGTGAATCCCTCTTGAGAGGGTTAAACAAATTCCTCTCCACCTTTTCCTAGACTCTAGACAGGATCAAGACTACCTTCCACTATCCTGGTTCTTGAGACAAGAATATTCATAACTCTTAGAGATCTTCTGGCTGTGTATGTGTGTATGAGCATATATGTTTTGACATTACAAAGAGAAAAGGGGAAAGAGAACAATATAGCTTGATGTGAAATTCAGGGTTGAGAAAAGGAAGGGAGAGCAGTGGTTCAGGAAGTTTTTTTTTCTCCTCCAGCAGTCAGTATATCGTAGTTGAAATCAAAACCCTATAGCAAGCTCCCTGAAGGAAGCGGCATAATAAATAGGTCTTTAAGGTCCTTTCTGAATGACATGGAATGAATGCCTCTCTCTTTCCCCCTCTCTTCTCCCAAGGTAGAATTAGAAAATGATTCTCCATGTAGAGATATGTGATCCATGCTAATGGCAGCAAATGAGAATGCCAGCTGCTGTTTCACCCTCTCTTGCACCCCTGCCCTGCTCCCACCTCCCTATAGTCACTCTGGCAGTAATTTCATGCTTTATTTCAGACTTACTGTTTAAATAATGATAATAATGTCTTGCACTCCTGTAGTGCCTTTCATCTGAGGACTACAAAGCTGTTTTACAAACGTTAGCTCTATAGGGGTTCATTCTGCAATGTACTAAAGATGATCACATAACGAACATATAGTCCTGTAATCACGCAGTTGATTATTTACCCCTTGCAAATCTATGTCATCCACATCTATACCCATCCCATAGTAAAGACTTTATGACTACTTTTACAAGGTATAATGAATATATGCGTGTTTAATGCATAAAAAAAGTTGAAGGAAAACTTACAGAAGTCTTCCCAGGAGGAAGGATACTATTTATTCACTCCCTACTAAAGAATGAAAAATGGAAAATGCTGAGGTATTTGTGCGTCATTATCTAAGACCGGTTTGTATCACTTCCAGCAGGAAGTTGTGTTCTCTCTGCAATTTGAATTAAAATTTCTGTGTCCTTGCTGCAAAGTACCAGGTCCAAATAACCCTGGATTTTGAGACCTGGGAGAGGTTGAACGCATACCCTTGAAGCAAGGTCTTCTGTATTCTTGGAAAGTTTGGGATTCCTGAGCTGAGCTATGCAACTTGCAGTTCTCATCTAATCTACACTTCATGAGATGTGTTTTGTTGTGTTTTCCTGTTATTTTCATGCAGGGTAAGGCCAAATTCTGCCCTTTTTTCTGTTGATAAGCAAGTTTCACTACTTGCAGTTCCCATAAACAAAAGCATGTCTGCTTGTTATCTTCCCCCACCAAAGCTTCAAATTTTTGCTGGAAAATTCCACAACTGGGATTTTTCTAATCAATTTTACATCAGCATAACAGGATCTCTCATGGTATGTCAGAATTTTATTTTCATCTGTCTCTATCTCAATCATAAAGAAGCTGAGTGGAAATGAGAAATAGGCTATCCTGATATTTTGAATTCAAAATAAAAAAGAAATTTGAGCTGAAAATAAATGCATATAACTCAACAGCATGCCTTTTTTACAGTTTATCGAGTGACTCACTGGATTTTGATGAAGACACGAAGGTCAGGCTTTTCAAAAGAATCTATGAATGTTTGTCTCCCTCCATGTTCAGTGCTCAAGGGAAAACACACAAAACCTGCTTTCCATTGTCACTGTCCCAGGTTATTACTATGTGCTCAACACCCATAACTGGGCACTGCGTCTTGAGAAGATCCTGTGGCCACGTCGTCACCTGAATAAACTACAGATAAGGTCCATATGGGCCTTGAGCTAAATCTCATGTATTTTGATTCCTCTGTGAAAAAAACAGCTCCATAGAGATTTCTGGAATCTTCATGTGTTTTGAGACAGGCCATGCTTTATGCTGGGTTTACGCAGCTGTATTTTCTTCTTATAATTTGTAAATTTTTTCTGGAAAAAGCAGGCATAAGGAGAACCGTACTAAAATAAACCAGTTCTGAAAGATTTTTGAGGTCTTAGAAGAGACAGAATCACTATCCTTGAAGACTCATTCACAGTGGAGAGAATCCCAGATACACAGAAGAACTTGGCACTGCTCAGGGCATAGGGGAGATGCTTTTTCAAGAACTAGCTGAAACGTGCCAGAAGGAAGCAAAATGGAGCCAAGGAAACTCCAGGGCTGCTTGAAACTTCACCAGGTTGTCCCCCGGAGATGATAATTTTCTAGACAGAAGAACACGCATGTCAATTTTTTGTTACTTTATTATCTACTTTTAAAAAGTTTAATTGTTCAAAATAGTTTTACTTGTAGGGTGATGGCTTGGCGACATTACATCTCTGATCAACACCTTAGGCTGGCAGCCACTGGGACTCAGGTTTGATCTGCCCTTACAGAGGCCACTGCAGTTAGAACCCAGCCTAGAAAAGAAAGTAGTAACTACCTGAGGGGAGGTGCAGACTTGGCATCCGTAAGGGGACAAGGTAAACCTGACCAAAATAAAAAAGGAACAGAGCTCCAGTAGTCCTGTGACCAAGAAAATCCAATACCAAGCATATGTAGGACCTTGTTATGGTGAAATGTAAAGCTTTTTTAATTGAATGATTAGAGCAGGATTGGTACTTGGAGTTGATACTATGAAATAAGGACATAATAGTGAGATACTTATTGCATTTTAATTTGCAGTTCTGTCTGTTGAATCAATTTGATACATTTTCTGTTCCACACCCAAGAAATCCCAAAACAAGGCTCAGAAAAGCCCTTCAGAGTTAGCACTAAATCTCTATGGGTACAGCCCGGAAAACTATTTCAGGCTTCTCTCCATCAGATTTGAATCAGCCTAACCTAATTTTTCAGTGTTACATAACCTGTGACTGCCACCAGGAAAAAGGGTCATATTCAAAACACAGGTAATCTGAGCAACCATTGTCTAAACAGAGAATAAACTGTCTTCTTTGAAAAGATATATTAGTCCTTTTTAGGAGACAAACAAGTTTTCAGAGCAAAGACACCTGAAGTTTCCACTTGAAAACATGTCTTGTGGCTGTGTGACACTTCAAAACACCTGTCTCCCCATCACTCCTCTCTGAATGTTTGCCTCCAGACACTTTGATTTGTGGACCTGTAGAAAGCGTCCCATGTAGGTGTGGCCCCCTACATAGGGTCATTTAGCCTGGTGACAGTGACTTTCTGAAAAGCATATTGATATTTCATGCAGGTGTTCCCCCAGGGATGTAATTTCCATCTTTTCCATGCTTCATACACATCTGCAGCTTCAATGCAACCTTAGGTTCCCTGGCCATGGAGACCAAGTACAAAGTAGGAAGGCAGCATGCACTGGGCTCTAGTCTCTACATCTGTATAGGCTGTATGACTTGAGCAGTGAGCTTCAAGAACTCAGCTGTGTAGGTGAAACCTGAGTTACCTTTTGGAGACCCCTAGGACTTGTCCACAAGGGTGGAAGCCTTCCTTCTGTGGGCCTGGTAAAGCATTTGTTAAAAATCACTGAATTGCACTGAATGACATCAAACACAAGAGTTGACATACAGAAGTAAAAGTTAAAAGCTGGATATGAGTGTCTAATGACAGAAGCTAAAGGCAATGAAGGACATGCTGGTGCAATGCTGAAGGAAAACGTGCTTCATGCAGGAACAGTGACGTTTCATTTTTCCATTATCCTCAGGAAGGCCCTACAGTCCTTGCTGGGAAGGCATGAGAGCGATGCAAAATATTGTGAGTGGCTGAGCTGTATGGTAATCAAAGCCACCTCGATGCAGCAGGATATATATATGAAAAATTATTCTGCTCCAAGGTCATGCTTCAACCCACAGGACGGTCCCCAGGATGCTGGGCAAGATTACTAAGATGAATTTCTGTATTGTTGCAATGCTCTTGGACCATCACTAGCTTCTTGGTATTTTAGAAGTGTCACTGAGGGGAGGTTGGGTGGTGCCTGCATATAGCAGCTGCACAGATACGTTGCATTACTGTAAATTCCTGAGTGGGCTGGAAGGCCTCCCATGGAAACAGAGGTTCAGTACCTAAATCGCCTCCAGGTGCCTGCCAGCAGCCTCCTTGCGTAAGGAACAGCGTTTAACATGGTCACAGACAGGGGCGTGCACGTCAGCACCCAGCTCTCAGGCAAAGGACTAGTTCTCAGATGTGCCTGTGCATACTGGCAATGCCCAGTGCAAAATGCAATTAATTCCCTTAGCTACTGCTACCCTGTAAATAATGCGATAGCACCAGTATTTTCTAGTATATTTTCCCTATGGGGAAAACAAACCAGTTTGGACTCAGGGCATAGCGTTGCCTTCAAACATACATGCACAGCTGACATGGATTTCCATGGCACCTTGCCCTGAATGTATAATTGCATTTGGGTTTGAACAGCTTTGTTTATTTGTATATTTTGTTAATGTGTTTTGCACCTCAGGCATGTACTTTACAAATGCAAATTCCTTGGCTTACTGGGGTAATTTACGGCTTTTAAAGTCTAATGTTTGAACCATTTTGCAATAGTAAAAAGCCCTTGTTTAGGGAGATCCTTTGCCAGGGGGACCTTCACTGTCTTTTCAAAAAGGTGCAGGGCATTCCCACCTCCCACTGAAATCAGCAGGACTCAGCCTGCCAGAGGGAAGCTCACAAAGTCCTCAGCCTGGCACGAAGAAGAAAAATCAACCATTCTCCTCCTTATAAATCATTACATTGCAAGAACACTCAAAGGCCCAGGGCAGAGAGCAAAGCACACTGCTGTATCTGCCATCCAAACACAGAGAGAGGAGAGGGAAAGGATAATCCTGCACAGAGGAAGTGAGAAGAGAGTGTCTAGTTTAGGGAAGAGCTGAGAAGATTCAGGGATGGTTTTCAAGCAGGAGCTGGCATTCGTTTTCCCACCGCTAGTAAAACTCTGCTGTGGGACGGACAGGAAAGGACATATGGGCTCCGGCTTTGGCGTGGACAAGTAACTTGGGGTTACTGATGCGTTATCCTGCAAAGGCTCAGGAGGAGAATTACCTCCAAGTTTTAGATGGGTAAATAAGACAAAGAATGGTCTCCAGATTTCTTCAGAGGTGTTATAAGAAGCCTAAATCAGATCTCTGACTTTCTCTCATGTTTCTTAAACATGCAGCAGTTTTCCAGCTGTTCTTCAATGGCAGTTCTCACTGGGGAAGGAGTAGGCAGGTTTCTGTCCTGAAAGCCTGTTAGAAGTGTTTTGTTACTTGGCTGAGCTAAGGGCCTTAGCCCAGTGTTTTACCATAACAAAACTGGGCCCAAGCTTGCTGTGTTACAAAATGTTTCTATTTATATAACTGCTTCCTGAAGCAAAACCCTTAAATTTTAAATTGTAAGTACTTAAAATATAAGTATTTTTTTTGTTTCATAGTTTATTTAAGAAATAAGAAATGCTTAGTTTTTTTAAGAGCCACTGAGGTTTTAGAGTTATTCCAAGCCTTGGGGTTAATTTTCAAAATGAAGTCTTTGAGAAAATAGCTTTCTAATAAAATTTTAAGATTTGGAAGCCTCTATTCTCTGGAGTTTTTAAGCAACTTGGTTTATTAAGGAATTTTACCACTAATAATTCTCAGAAATGACTGTGCTGAAATTAAAAGGGCCTAGTGATGACAATAGAGTGTACTGGTTCCTTTTGCAGCTAAGAACCAGGGGGTCAGAGGAAGTGCATTAGTTGCTTAGTTTATCCATTCTGTTGTGTGATGAGAAAGTTGCTTTAAGCCAGCTCTGCTCAGCCCAAAGCCCTGTTTAGACATGAGAGTCATATCTCACTGATCCAGCTACTCCTAGCTTGCATCAGCTTTACCTTACACTGGTGTCTTGTACTTGTGAAATGAATTGCTGAGGCTCATGCCGTTTTGACAGAGGGCTTAAAGCAGCTCAGCAAGTCAGAGTGAGACTGTGTTAGGGCATATGGGGTTTGATCCGTTAAACTTTTGGCCATGCAGCCCAGCATAATTGTATTCTTTCTATTCACAAGCTGCCAAATTCCTAGAACAGGTTGCTTATATATACTTTTTCCTTCCCTATCTGACTAATAAGATTTTTCAAGGCTCAAAAGCCACACAGCCTTGAAAGAAATCTTTTCTCAGTTGCTTAACAAAGATATGTCTGGATTTTGTGCAGAGGGTGTGGGTAGCTGTCACATTAACCCCTGAAGCTGTTGTCAGGATTCCTGTTTTACTCTAGAGGAGGGTGGAGGAAAATCATGTTTTCCCTTTATAAGAACAACACTCATTTGAAGATGGACTGAAATGCTAAAATTACAGCCAACAATATTTGTTAGGCTTAGGGGCTTTTGCACCTCAGAGGGCCTCTCAGCTGATATCATCTTTGTTTCACCTGGAGGAAAATGAAAGACAGGAGATGCAATTCTGCAATTCACTGGTGAGTGCACAGCACCGTGGTATGAATCTGATCTCTTGAAGCTAGCACCCAACCCAGGTTGCTGCCTCCCAGCCATGCCTGGGGAACAGGTCTGCTCTTCCCCAGCTTCACAGCCCACAAAATGGTTTTGTTTCATTTCCTCCTGTTTGGGGTCAAGTACACAACAGAAATAATCTGTGAGATTGTCTAGTAAGGCTTCAGTCCTCCCTGGAGACCTGTAGGGATGCTTTAGGGGCAGTGCATCTGAGAAAAGATAACAACAGTCTCCACACCTGCTACATTTCACCAGCCCTCTGAGCCTTGGTGAAGTAGGTGAATAAAGAACAAAACATGCAGTGGTAAAATTTTAGGGTTGCACCATTCCTGCAGGAGGCTTATAACATATTGCCTCCCATACCAAGCAGGAAGTTATTTCTAATTTTTAGGAGTTTATTCCAATATGTAAGAGTAAATGCTGACCTTGATGACGAGGTAGATGAATGCCATTGGAGGAGTAACAAGCTGAAATAATGCTTAATACCTAAGAGGTAGATTTTTCTTTAATGTCAGTGCAAAACCGTTCCTTTTTTCCCCCCCTTTTCCTTCTACTTCATTGGAAATTGCTAAGAGGTATGCATCCTTAAATATGGATGAAGCACAAGCAGAATTTAGTCCAGGATCTAGTTGCCCATATGCCTTATGAAGATCAGCAAACCTAGAAACTTGTCTCCTGAAGCTTTAAGTGTAACTCTTGCCATAGTACAGTTTGTGGGTCTGCAGAATATAAACTCAGAGATAACAAGACACCCTTACCCCAGCTTTGAACAGTAGTAGGAAATGCTGACAGTGTGCACCAGTGCCTTGTGCTGATCCAGACTTCTTAAATTTCTAGCTTCACTCACATTCAGCCTTCCAAAGGGGATCACTGTAAAGCCACACTGTTGAGATTTACCTGGTGAACTCTGCTTAAAACTGAGAATCAGACTTATACACAGCCTACTGAGATAACTCTAGTGGTCTGAGAAGGCAAAAATATATATGAAATTCAGTTTAAGTCTCAAACTCTGTCTTTAAACTTGTGCTCAGACCCCATGATTTCTGCTTCTGGTAGGTGACATCCGTAGTGATTTTGAGGATCCCTGATAATGTGCGAGCTGTTTAACTCTTTTCACCCAGGCTGAGGTGTCACATATCCTTGCTGAAGGATATGTGGTAATCTCTACTGTAAAAAATTTAATGGCAAAGACTCAGGGCAATAATCTTATATGCATCAGAGGCTTTTTATTAATTTTGATTTCCTTTTCTTTGAAGAGTGAGGAAGTAGAATGACTAATTTGGCTCTCTGGTGCTTGCTAATATTTAATCTTAAGGACTGGGGTTTGGGTGGGGATTTTTGTCAAAATCACTGGAATAAAATTGCTATTGAAAAACTATTTCATCAGAATACTGACCCATTCCTTTTTTCTTTTGTAGCAAGATTGTTTCTTAGCAGTTTGTTTTTAAGTGAAATAAGAGTAGTATTGATGTAGTATTTTCTCATATAGAAGGCTTTAGAAACAATTTACATTCAAGGCTCAGCAACCTTGTACTGCTTTAAACTGTGTAGTATCTGCTTTGTGTATTCAAACCAGGAAGTGTGACTTTCCCTCTCTTCTCTCCAGTGTGACAAGGGTAGATGTTCAGTTGTGGTGCACGTGGTCATGAGGGATGGGTTGATCTGAATAGGCCTGGGCCATTTCTGAAGATTGTGACTGAAAATCTGTCACAGTCTGCCTTTGAGTGTTTTGTGTCATCTTCACTAAGTAGATCACGAATCTGCAGGCTATGTGGATCAGCACTGAGAAAGCCCTAGTATTCCAGCCATCTGAGTATGTCCACCTATGTAGAATGTTCCCACTGTGCTGTGCTTTTACCTCCCTTCTACAGCCTAAAGCATCTGAGTTATTGGCATCTTTGCTCTGGTGGCCATTCCACAGCCTAACATTTCCCAGTGTTAGAAAACTCTTCCATAACTTTTATCTTGTGGTTTTTGCAACATTTGTCTTTCCTGATAAGGCACCGTGCCCTCTGCTGTCTCCTCTCAGCCTGGCATTCACATCCTGCAGATAGCTGTGCTCTCTCCCCTTGTGCCTCCATGCTCAGAGCTCAATCAGAATGTGCTGTTAGTAACTGGGCTCTCTTTCCACACTAGTTTTCCTGCCCTTCTCAGAATTCATTCCAGGTATCTTTCAGGTAACAGCATGCCCAGAAATTAAGGCTACATTCCAGGGTCTGAAATGAAGCTTTTGGTGACTCAAGCCAGAACATCTTTGGTCTGTTTTGCTACTGTATTACTCTTTACTGCGTGTCCAATTTGCTGCATACTACTACTATTAAATCTCTGTTGACATTACCGCTTTCCAGGTTTCTCCCACCCATTGTGTGACTATTTCCCATCTGGGCTTTTCTCACGTGGGAAATATTCACACAAATTCAAGACTTCAGCAGAGCTTCCCAGCTGCATTAGGCATTTCACCAATAAATCACTGTTTCCTGTGGCAGAAGAGAAAACTGATTGGAACGGCCTTTCAAATCCCAGATGCAGTGATACTCACCCTTCCCTATTCCCTTACTCCCAAATCCTGTGTAATAGCACAAGCAAAATTTTAAACAGAAAATTGAATCCGGCACGATTTCGGGGAGGATTCAAAGTTGCAGTGCTAACAGTTGGCAAGGATCCACACGCTACCTCTGAAAGACGTTAAAAAACTGCCTGGAAAAAAGGCTGAGTTTATTTTTGCTGTGTTAACCAAGGTTATGACCTAGTGTGCAGCCTTCAGGATTATTTCCCGGTTCCCTAAGTTTTGGCTAAGTTGATGCTGTAATTTAGTGTTGTCTAGATGAGGTAGGGTTGATTTAGACACCTGGCCACCCTGCAGGGTAAATACAGACGATATGGGGTGTTCAGGAGGGACAGTCTGACAGCCTCTTCCTGGTGTCGTGCAAGGCTAGGACCCTTCAGAAAACAAAGCAATTCCCATATGAACCATGTCAGGGTGACTTCAGCCCTGAGGATGATAAAGAGATAATATTTCATCCAGAGTTCTTCTGTGTCACCAGCAAGGATGTAAAAATGGCTAAGGCAGTTCAGACTCTGGACCACCTAGTCAAGGGCTCTGTTCCCAGTAGTGCCTCTAGGAAGGCAAGGATGGAAACAAGACAAGAATATGTGATAATTCCTTCTTTCAGCCTACAAATATTTTCAGCTCAGGGGATTTCCTGGCCCTGGTGAAGTTTGTCTGTTTTGTCACCCAGGGGATTTCTATTTCAAGCACTTGTCCAGTCTCCCCTCAAGACTATGTAAACTTCTTACATTCATGTAGTTCTTTGGTAAAAACCTCTACAGGCTCTCTAATTGATGGCTAAAGAAAACACTTCTCCGTATGGCAAACCCAGCTCCATTTACCTTCATCTGCTGGCTCTGGTTCTTTTACTGGAAAAGGGAGTGAGCAGTCATTCACAATCCAGCCACTCCTTGCTACTCTGGATTTTGTAGACCTTTCTTTTTATCCCCACCAAGCCCAGGCAGAAGAGTCCAAGACCACCCAGTGATTCCTCACATGAAAGCCATTTCATACCTTCGATCATTCCTGTTTCCTTTCTTTGAGTCCCTCTTCCAGGGCTCTCAGGTTGGGTACAGTACTAAAGAGAGGGAATGGAGGAATAGTACAGTGGCACAACGATTTTCCATGTTTTTCTTTTTATTAATTTTCCAGCTTCTCACTGACTTGAGTTGCCTTTGGATTCAGCCAAAAGTCTCTGCGTGTTGATAACATGCAACAGCCTGTGTTGCTGGAGAAAAAAGACTTTACTGGCTGGTCACTGCTAGAATTAAGTTTCTTAGCGATAGATCAGATCTGAGATGGAAGATTACTAACACAATTCAGGGCAGTTCCTGGATTTCTTAGCTCAGGTAAAGCTGTAAATTAAGCAGTGCCAAGGTTTGAGCCTTTAAGCTCAGTCATTGGCACCTTTGTTAGTGTGCTCCTGGCTGCGGTTTTGTCTTGCACCAACCTGCCCTCTCCCAAACAACTTCCAAGCATGCTGCATGAATTTGCATGGACCAGGGATGGTTCCCAAAGCAGTTTGGCTGCAAACTCAGATGCTGTTAGTTCCTTTAACTGCGATTTAGAGGATGAGAGAGACTAATAGTATAAATATGGCCAAACATACCAGCTGGACTCAGAGACAGGGAATGGGTCTTGGGTGTAGAAAAGTGCAGACCTTGTCCATTTGCCTCAGTGGTGTGTTACTCCAAAGCATTTCTACTGCTTTACGTGTCACCACTGCTATACTCAGTTAGCTGATCTGTCCTAATGCATCTCTTTTCTTTCACTTGCAGGAGCACTGGCAGCATAGAAAAAAATTTCAATTTAAATTTTTTTACCATCTGGGGTAACAAATAATACATAAGGTAACTGTAATGGAAAGTGATGAGGGACAGGAAGTTTCTCATTTATTGCAGTTAATTTACACTGTGCGTCAAGAGCATTTACGTATAGTTAATGCACCATTGCCAGCGGTTCCCCCGTTGTTTGTGCAACTCTTTTACCCAGCAACAGAGAAAACATTTGAACAGATAGAAGAAATTAGGCATAGGCAGCAGAGATTCACATCTAATAATTAAAGCTTCAAGTGCTCACAGAATAGTGGAGGAGATTAATATAATGTAAGTATATGTAATATAAGTAGAGGAGGATTGCACTGGATATTTTAAGTTGCTTTATGAAAACTGATGAAATAATGATCATACTAATTTATTGATACTGGTTTAGTGAGGAGAGAACAACATTCTCAGTGATTTGCATTAGTCATCAGTTACTTATTTTGTGGCTATGAGGTACAAAGAAGCTAAAAGAATGTCAAAGACCTAAAATCAAAATTCAGCAGTGGAGAAATGCCAAAATTAGGTTTATTTATTGGAAATGTAGTTAAAACAGAACAAGCTGGAAGTTATGGGGGCAATATACACAATAAGAAATAGATGCTCCATCCCCTTGTAAAGCGGTAGTTGCAATCCTACAACTTGAAAATGTTAGTGATATAATACACAAACTCTGAGTCTTAAAAACTAGTTCTTTTATGTTAATATTTTAATGATTAAATATGGAGCCTATTGAATAAGAGGAACCTCCCCTCTGCTTATGTTTACTCTACTTGAAACAAGTGCTGTGCGATTTTCTCTTACCTTTAGACTCTGGGCTCTTGCCAAAATTCCAGAAGCTCTCAGATCATAATATCCTTTGGTCCTCCCTTTCCAAGGAACTGGAGTTCTCCTTCTCATCTGTTTTACTCATTCCCAGCAAACTGGAGGTTATATCTGTATTCCCCAGACACATAGTTGGCTGCACAGATGGACAATTCCTGGGGACCCTTTTACAAATGACAGAGCACCTTGGCTGACTACAACTGGTCACACTGTGATTTTCCTGATCCATCCTGTCTTAGGGATTTTGTTTTCTGTGCACTGCCTGCTGCCCTGAGCAACACCTGTTTCCTGCTGATGTCTACCAAGTTGTTACAGATAGATGAACTCAGCAATCCCCAGTTCTCCTTTCCTTTCCTTTCCTTTCCTTGCACTGTGTCCTCAATCCCTCTGGTAGCATATATGTGTAGTATCTGCTCTGAGGACTTCCAGGACCAGAATGGAAATGGAGGCACAAAAACATGTGAAAGAAGTTGGTTTCTGGAGGAAAAAAAAAATCCCCATATCGTAATTTCATTGAGTGTGAAGAATGTGTGAAGCACTGTATCCCATACTGGTGTATGCAAAAGCTTTCACCTACAGCAAGAGGGATTTGGAGCCTGCAAGGGTGTCAGCAGCTCATGTAAGACTATATGGCAGGAGTGGGAATGGAAAATGCACTAAGGAGGTAACAACACAAACCCATCTTCTTGCCTGTAAAGGAAAAAGAAGATAGAGGAAAAAAATGTCTTGGCTATTTAATCTGAAGAAAAAGGAGAGATTACAGGCTGAATCTTGGAAGGATACTTGTTGACCTTGTGAAGACAAAAGCAGACTCATCTGCTGAAGTTTTGTCTCATTTTGGCTTTCAGTTCTATTGCTATGATAGTCAATGTGCTAAGGCATAGGAGGTAAGTGGAGGGGCTCTCCCTCACTGGAGAGCCAGGAGCAGCACAGGGATCACTGGTGACTAGCAGTGTGAAGCAGGCAGGTGGTGACATAACCCCCAGTCAGAAGTTATGTGGGGTGCAATGACCTGCTCAGCTCATATGGCCATAGGAACACCTACATCATAAGGATGTGTCTGGTACTTTCCCATCCATCTCTTGGATGACTTCCAGTGTTGGGGTACCCTGACATGCTGCACTCGGCAACGTGCCTGAGCAGCTGAATGGTGGTTTAGTTTTGATTGTCATAAGAGTGAAGTGCTTTGTTCTTTCCTTTCCATTCTTTCTGTGAGCTCTGTGGAAGCCAAATGTGCTCAGAAAAGTAAAGTTATCTTCATTTGCAAGGAGTTTTTTAGCTGTAAGGTGCATCATACCCAGTCTTCTGCCTTTAGAAATGATACTTTAAGCCCTAAAAATTCATGCAATTAACTTTTTCTAAGGTAATACCTTTTTAAGTACTTTTTTTCTATCCCCCAGGCCTTAAGTTCATGTTTTCAGACTTGTCTCTGCAGGCACAAAACCTACTTTTTCTTTTAATGAAAGCTGAGATTTTTCGCAACTCCAGAACCTGGAGCTCCGAGCAAAACAAACAATAATTACTGCTATGAGACCTGGCAGTACAGAGAAGGTGAAGTCTTCAAAACGCCTTCTTGTCTCTACTAGCAAAACCTTTCTCTTACTGGATAAAAGTAGCCCCTCTTCACCTAGATGATCATTTAAGTTCCAGCAAGACAGCTGGAAGGGGCAGCTGACATGTGGACGATGGCACCGTTTCTGTGTTGGTGGCTGTTCTGCTTCCCTCTGACCATACACAATACCAAAGGCGCATACAGATACCTGTGCGTGGGCAAGGGCAAAGGACGTGGAGAACTTTGAGAAGTTTTAGAAAAGAGAAATTCTGCTCTGTAAGAATTCATCCTGGTACTTTCTGAAATCTGATCGTACTTTCATCTGCTTGAAACAGAATATTCATGCTGAGCAGATACCTTGGAAAGTTTTAGAAAGAAAAGCATACATATCTTTCTTCAGTGGTTGCCTTTTCTGGTTTTTGTACTGCAGATGAACTTGCAAACTACAGTCCAGGTCCAAACCACCTCTGGGCTAAGTACTCGGTGGGCATATAACGAGGTACATACTCTGAGTACATGTCTGGGGGAAAAAAGGTAGTTAACCAGTAAAGACAAAGCATGAATTTTCTTAGTCTTCTAGAAACCCTTACTTGTACTCTTATGAAGATCACAGAATTTTTTATCCAATTATGAATCTATGACCTCCAGTTGGCTGTTATATATGAAGAAATCAGACGGAGAAAAAAAGATCTTGTTTTAACATCTAGGCTTGTTCTAATATAATTTTGATTCAGCCCCAAATACTTAACAATTTGTTTGCAAAGTCAGTTCTAAGCTTTCACTCATGTTCAGTGCAACAGTTCAGCAAAGGCTAGTCTTTTCAGAAACATGATTACTGATAAAAACCTATAGCCTGCACTACAGCTGTTATTTATGACTGATGCAATTAGAGGCTTTTGACTTACAAAATAAATAGGGTAATAAATTTGTAAGAGCTTCCATGTAGCCTCTGCAAATTTCTCTAGGGTTATATTCCACCCCACAGAAAGAGTCTTTCATTGTGTGTTTAGCAGAGCTTATGTCTGAGAAATTAATTGAATCACAGACGGTGACTGCAATTATCAGTCAGGATCCTTTTTAACTCCTATAGTGGTACTAATGTTTCTGTCAGTGTAAGACTTTTTCTTTTAGATTAAGAGACCCCAAGTAAAGGGTTGTGAACATTAAAAATATGCATATGTACACATATATACACAAACACACATATTTGTGTGTGTATGCAACTATATAGTAAACATATATTAAAATATATATTGATGTATTATATATAATGAGTATATATATCTTCGAAGTTTTTCAGAGCTTTTCTAACAAAGCTTGAATAAATTGACAATCTTGGCTGGCTTTTCTGGAGTCTTCCCAAGCCCAACGCATGTGTGGAAAGTACCGGTCTAAAAATGTAAGTTAACCTCATCTTCCTGCATGTGCCCCCATGTGCAGACACCCCCCCCAGCCCCTGTATGACACTCGCTTCTGTAGCTGCAGTCCCTGCAGAGCGGGTGGTGTCCCTGCTCCAGTGTCAAGCCCTTGGCACACATTCCTCTGGAGACACTGAGTTCCAAACCTTTTTCAGAAAGACCCAGCTCGTAATTCCTCCACCTGTAAATACACAATAGATGGATACCAGGCACCTGTTGCCTAATTCCTTGCCAAGTGTTTCCATTTTAAATTGCACTAGATACTTGTCCAGGGGAATCTTTGTAACTTATTAGCTGTAGAATGTGTGGGAAAGTACTGGCCATGTATGGAAATGGCAGAAAACTGTCTTTTGAGGTATCAGAGAAAAACAATAGCCACACACTTACAGCATAAATATGAAGCAACATCTGGTCTTAATTAGTGTTGAGGAACGTACATATATCATGCACGGAAATGATATCCATCAGAGGAAATTCCTCTCAGTTATATACCAGTGTAATTCAACTGAATCCAAGTGATTTACTCCAGAGTCACCTTGCTGTAACTGAAAGTGGGGCTTGGTCCACCAACTCACTGCAATGATCCTGTGTAAGGAAGGACATACAATGAAAATATGTGGCATAGACTTTTATTGTTCTTTGCTGAGCTTATACTGCAGCAGAAAAATACACATGAGACAAGCACATCAGGGGCCTACTTCAGTAATATTTAACTGGCTGAAATGATCACTTTAACTCTTAGGAAGAGTTATTAATATTTATTATTTGCATTTTAGTTGTGACTGTAGGTCTCAACTGAGAAAGATAATTATGAGATGTAAATCCCTGTGTTCCTGCAATATCCATCAGACGATCCCCACAGCAATGACTGATGTTTTAAAAGTTCTGTGGATGGCCAGTATTCCAAGGAAAAATCATTCAAGATGGCAATCAGAGGGAGCTGAAGCTTGCGTTACACAAGGCTTTTCAAAGAGATCCTGCAGAAATTCTTGGTATCAGACCCTGTACTTCCTAAATGACAACCCTCATAAATTCACATATATTTTGCCTTCTCTTGTTTAATTGTTCTGCTTTTATACAGTGCCAAAAACAAGGACATGTCCTTGTATCCTGTAGGGAAGAAAAGCATTAATTCATATGCTATACATTTCACATACAATAATGCAAATATTTGCATAATTTTTTTAATTAAGTAATTTGACAAACTCAATCTGCAGTTGAACCTCTGTAATATTCCTCACAGATACATGGATTTTTCCACTGCTGCATTGCTGCAATCTGTACACATACCAAAAGCTTGTAAGACTGATCCTTCTACCAGTGTAGCTCACTGTCATACACAAGATACCACCATTTATCCTTTTCCTATTGTTTTTTCCTTGTGATTCTGTCTATTGCAGAACATAACTGCTGTTAAAATCCCTCTGTTACGCTCCAAAAGTGTATTTCCAACTATATGCCTAAATCAACGTATTTTCAGCTTCCTAAAAACAATCTGTATAATCACTCAATGGTCTGCATACTTCTAAGCTGTGTTAAATTGGCATATAGGTCACCTGCAGGCAATGCCAGCTTTGATTAGCCACTATGGAATCTCAAACAGATTCTGCTTTCGCTGATCCCTGGGTAAGTTTCCATTTCACACTCTGCGTATTATTCATAAATCCTTTTGCTAAATGTAAAATATTTCAGAAAACAGAGTGTTTGCTATACTGCCTTAGCTACAACCCCCTGATTTGAAAGATGAATGCTGTATGGTCCTCACCAGCACAAATAAAGCAAGTAGAGCAGATGCTTGAGGGTGAATCCCCCTGATTCTCAGAGATATGACACAACTTCTCCACTGTTCTTCAGATTTGACAGAGTAATATTTGTCTTTCAAATTGGTAGGATGAAGCTGGGCAGGAAAAGGTTTAGAGACTACTCTTGTTTTAACATTGTAGCTAGTATGACATAGTGGAATGATTTCAGTATTTAATTTCTCAGTGCTCTTCACCCCAGAGAGCAGGCTCAGTACATCCTGCCTATCTCTCTACTAACTTAGCAGCCAAGCACATTTTTGGTTCCTCTTCCAATAAGCAATACTGAAAACATGTTACCTAATTTCTGTGTCTTTGCCTAAGGAGACTTGAGAAACTGGCATGATTTTTACCATGCTGTCTACCAAACATGAAGGTTCTTGAGTCTGACCAGGGATCCATCCCCCATTCTTCATCATTATGCTAGAAGTTGGGTTTTTTGTGCTTCTAATTAAATTCATGCAGCTTTAAAAAGCCAAACATACAAATTATATCCAAATAGACTTTCTTGTGAAGACAGCCTTGTGTGTGACTTCTTTCCAGCAAAGCACTCCACAGCAAGAGTGGTGGAAGGGTTCTCATGCATTTTTGAGGGAGACCTGTGAAGTAGCTTTGAGCTTTTTTCTGTTTGCTCCTGAGCAGATATTCCCATCCCCTCTAGTGCTTTGTTTACAAGAAACGAGGCAGAATGGGATGTCCTAGCAAGAATAAGTTCCTTTTGAATTTTGAATCGATTATTTTCCTCCCATAGGAATGGCTCACTGTGTGCTGCATCTCACTACAAATCAACCTTTTTCTGCAGTGATGTCTGAGACCCACATGGTACTGCAAAGGAGGGACTGTAAAAAGCAAAATCTTATAAACTGTGTGGGTTTGGACCTCTATCAGATAAGCTGAGCTTATGACACAAGATTGCTTTGTCCCTGAGGACATTTTTGTCTATCATTGGATTATTTGGGAAAACGGGACCAGTACTCCAGAAGTCACTTCAGAAGATCCATGTTTCACGTCCAGGGTCTGCTGCAAATACTGTGAGATTAATGACACTTTGAAAATTGCAGGTAGATGGAATTTTCTTAAATTTACATGTTAAGTTCATGCCTTGGACCTTGTTCCTTTCCTGTGGCCACAGAGAATAGGGAAGGTTGACTGTGGAGGATGTTATGAAGAAAATAAATATGGGAATTCCCCTTCTTAGGCACCATGGTTGGGCAACTGCTGCTCTGAACATCTTAAAAATGGACACTTGTTCCTCAGACTGGAATATTTGTCAGTCAGAGGGGTTTATGGTGGCTTTCCCAGTTTCTACAACCAAGTCTAATTATAAATTGTGATGTTAGGAAAGGGATCTATACTATGCCCTTCATATTCCACTGACTTCTGTACCTAAGCTGCATTATGTTCTAAAAATCAGTTTGAAAAGTTCTGTGAATCAATAAAAAGAATAAGTTAATGAAATAAAAATGTATACAGCTGTTATATTTAAGGTATAAAACATTACCTGGTAACCGATTTCTATTACTGCAAAAGAACTATGAATGGGTTTACTGCACTTAGCATATGTCTAATGTCTTAATTCTGTTTTCACTTATGGCTCATTTCAATTCCTAACCTGTGATTTTCCCCTAAATATGGTCTGCCTTATGGAAAAATTAGGACCTTTACTCTGGAAACTATGAGTGTTTTGTTCCAGTAATGAAGAGTCCCTTGTTTCTTGTCCCACAGAATTCCGGGGTTTAGCTGTCTGGAGTCTTTGCCTCCTATAGCAGGAATTGAAGGGAAGCTCTAATAATTTATTTACACGAATCTCTTTGGATTTGGTATGGGGTTTTTTTATTGAGGTTTTTTGATTGTTTTTATAACACTGCAACTATTAAGCCTTTTAGTCTTTCTGAGAAAATGCAAAATTGACTATGAAAACAAAGAATATAAGTTATCTTTGGTAGTCAGTTGAAATTTCTAATGTTCAAAATCCAGGTTTCCTTTGATTAATCATTGTCACATTTTACATTAAGGCACCCCACTGTCCATAGTAATTTCCTTTCTAATTGCATCTCCGTAGCTCAGTAATTTACAGTTGCACGTTTTGGAAGTCCTGTTTTTAGTCTATTCAGCAAAGTGCTAAAGTAACACAGTGCCTAGCCCTTTTGACAGAAAAGTAGTACAAAAAGCTTTCTTCTGTTTCATCTGGCAGTTGTGGGTTGGTGATGAAAAGATGGGTAAGTACTGTACAGGGGAAAAGGAGTTAACCTGTATTTATATGTTGTTGTTGATTTTTATGTCAATATCTTGCAAATTAAAAATCCTGGCAGTAAAAGTGACATGTGAGCAGTCAAGTGAACAGACAAGCAATGCTTTCATTCAGGGATGTTTAAACAGGCTAAAAATTGGACTGGGACGTGAACGTTTTGTTCTGATAACGTTGGTTTGGCTCTGCTGCAATTTCATTACAGTGTTTCTAATCACATTGTTTCATGTTTTTCATTAATCTGAGGTACACTAATCAAGTTCAATATTTCAGCTATGTAAGGAAAACATGAGCTGCCTATCTAAACCCACTGAAATTATCCTTACATGCACTATGGAAAAATACACCTTCATAAACAAAGTGCACATGTCTCTCTGATGCCTAATCATGTTCCTCAGAAATAAAATAACCGTGCTATGTATGATTCTTTAGTGATATATATAGAAACAAGCTGTTCCATAAGCAATGTAAGTAATGAAGCCTGGTTTCCTTAAGGTTTGTGTTCTTTGTTCTCAAATCCTCAAATTCAGTTCCCTCTGAGTTTACAGTAATGATGACTCACCCATTGTGGATAATATTAGAAGTAAGTCAGGGCTTAAAGAAAGCCATGTTCCTATAATATGGCACGGCAATGTTTGTTAAATCTCTGCAGGAAATTTCTACTAAATGTAGAAATGTAGGATGCTACACACAGAACTGTTTAGTGTTGTTCAAAACCAGAAGATTCCAAGCTCCAGCCATAAACTTACACATAAGTTATGCCAAGTGTACAAAGCAGTATCTCCAAGCCCAGGCTAAGGGCACTCCTTGCATCATGATGAAGGTGAACTTGTGCTGTTAAGTGACACCTCTGAAAGAGCTCCCAGTGCTTCAGCACTCACCTGGGAAATCTAGAGTTTTGCACAAGAAGGATGGGAGGTACATACGGGGGAAAAATAGGGAAAGATAAGCCCACTTAGGAGTGGTCTGTAATTTGTCCATTTTTCACTTTGACCATAAATTAGAGACTGTTTTTGGTGACGTACTCCGTACTCTTCACTCCTTCTAATACAGCTGTATGCCTTTGCAGAAAACCAATTAAGACTCCTTGGCCCAGCAGGTGAGACAAGCAAGCACTTGGGTACTCTGCAATGCACTCTGGTGCTGTGGCCCTGGGCTGACAACCAAGAGAATTCAGTTCCAGAGCATGGCCCTTGGACTGTGTCTGTGTGTCATGGACGGACTACTCCCTGTAAGACAATAGCACCTGGAGGAGGAGGAGAGGAGAGAGTTGTGAGGTTGCACCTCACTGGGCAGGGGAAACAATTTAATGTGGGACCCTGGGAACTGGCACAAAATGGGGGGAAAAAAAAAGAGGGTGGGAGGACAAGCTAGATCACCAAGCACTTTCCACAGGCTGTGTTATCCACATGACTGTTGATACACCTGGGAGGAGTTGGGAGCCCACTGAAGTCTTCACTGCTGCTCAGGTGAACCCTGCAAGGCACATGGAAATGCACATCCTGGAGCTCAGACAGGTTCAGACATGAGTCATGTACTCACCTGCTCTTCCCTAGTGAGACAGGCACCCTGGAGGCTGTGCAAAAATGCAATTTTAAGTAACAAGGCTGAAATTTAAACACAGGGACTTGTAGAATACAGGCAGCAGGATTATACAGTGGCTAAGCAGACCTGTGAACACTACTTATAGGGCTCATCCTAGTACTTAATAAAATCACTTCCGTCTTGGGACAAGTCTTTCTTCTCTGGCCATGGAAAGAGAGAGAACAGCTTGCTTATCAAAATCATGCTCAAACTTGATGTTGGTCTTTGTTGATAATGGTATGTGTGTGGGTCAAGCTTACCTGTCCACTGCAACTGATGTAGTGAAGGACCAGAGGGGCTGGAAATGTTACCTGGTGGGAAGCAGGAGTAAAGGATGAGACACTCCTTAGGCACAAGTTAAAGATGAGTCTCCCCTGTAGTTTCTCCTCTTTCTTCCTCCACTTATTCTTCCTTGTTGGGAGTCACTATTTTTCTAGGGGAGAAGAAAACACTGATGGATATCTGAGGTCCCACCTCACATCATGTGTCCTTGTGTTGGCCTCCCAGCATTCCTAATAATTAATCTGGCCTCAACACCCTATTTATTTCCAGCTCACACTCGTGTCTCTTGATGACTCTGTGTGTGTTCCCAGAGCACTCAGCAAATGGTCTGTAGACCCTGACTACTGCTTTGTGCACTAAGTCACTAGTAACAGCAGTAATCAAAAGAAATTAGTGTATTAATCAGATATTTTAACAGCTGCCCATCTTCATCTCTGAATTTCCTGGTTTGTTTTGTCCTTTATGTACCTGTTTTCTAGACTGCTATCTTTCCTTGATAGAAACTACATTTACTTACCCACTGTCAAGAATGTCAGTGATATGAAGCTGTAAGTAGGCAATAATCTGTAGTCTCTATTGATACACTATTGTAATAAAAAAAAAAATAGCACATTTAGTAGTTTACAAAAACCTCACTGCCAGAGGGTTTCTTCTGATGTTGCTGATCTCTTTGTGGTCTTTGGTCTTATATTTATCCCATAAAGTTTGTATGTACATTATGACATCTCTGCTTTTTTAACTGTTGTTACTGTAAGAACAAACTAATCGGAAGTCTCTGAATGCCAGTCTAATAAAAGTGCATGAAGATGGATCATGGGAATGACCTGGATGCATAGGGGATTTATTGTATGAGTATGAGAAAACATGTTGGACTGTTTGTGACTAATATTTTTGTTTGATTTATGGATTCTGTCATCTTTTATAATCCTCAAATTAATAGAAAACACAAGGGGTTTAGCTTTACTAAAACAAAAACACTTTCCATTGGTAAACCTTATCTACATTAGCTTTTCAAGCATTTTGAAAATCCAAAGTTTCTGAATTTTTTGAGCTGGGTTATGATTTGCTAAAATAATAACGGACCCTCTGAGAGCACAGGTTATTTTCGTTTATTTCATTTGCCCTAATGTGTGGGTCTGGTTTTGTTTGCTTTGAGTGGGTTAGTTTGTTTTAAAATTCAGGACTTGAAACAAAAAAAATTCTCTCTGCAAAATGTTACAATTTGTGTTGTTTACAATAAAAAAGAAAGAAAAAGCTTTTCTTGACATGTGTTTTGATTAAGTAATAGTAGTATCTTATAAATCCATGAGATGGGTTACACAGGAACAGCTTACTCTTTTCCAGTTGGAAATAATTTTGAAAGCATAGAGATAAGAAACATTGTCTGTGCAAGGAGAACACCTAGAATGAATAAAGAAGGAGATGAAGAAAAGAGAGGGGAACTAAAATCCATAACTTATGGAAAACCTGTTATTTAATGCCTAAACATATGTGTGCATATAAAAGCATACCTTATAAAATGCTTAGTTTTCAGAACTATATAAAAATTGTTGACATTTTTTGCCTGAAGGAATGTGCAAGAGATGCGAGACCATGTACCCCAACTGGCTCCTCTCTGTCTGGGAGGTGAGTTGTTTGGGATGACTGTGAATAATGGGGTTGCTGCACAGAGCTGAGATGGGCTCTGCTATTGCACTGTCAGTGAGCTCTCTGGTAGATAATTGTGGTCTAGTTGAAGCTCAAGGGACTGCTGGTCAGATCCAGCCCATCTTCCATTCTTTCTCATGGTTTTCTCCAATAAGGATCTTTTTATTTTGCTTTCTGCTGCCTGCCACATTTCCTGGAATAAGAGATCTCTTAGAATGCAATGCTCAGAAGTGAATATTCTGATTGTGCACAGATAAACACATGGTGAAACACAAAGCTAACTGCACATTGCTAACTGCAACTTCCTCCACCTGGCCAGTGCTTGACTTGTGCCAAAGGGTTTGTAGGCTTCCAAAGAAGCTAAAATAAGGAATTGGGTAGTTTTCAAGTGATTTAAAAAGTTTGTAGAGAAGATAAAAAATCTACCATGTTTTCACGTGGGAATAAAAAAATAAAAAGGAGATACTCTTTCATGTCAGCATTTATTCAGTGTTAGTATGACATTCATCCTATGAAGAGACCACTCTACCATTAGCTATTGTTCAGGTTCTTCCATGTTCATCTCATGTCAAAGTTACTAAAACAACCTGTGGATATTAGACATTGCTGTTCTCCTGCCATTATCCTGTAATTTCCAAATTCCTCCGATATAACAAAATTTACACAACCACACAATAAGCTGGTCCTGAAACTCATAGCAATATGTTGAACTGCAAAATGATGTTTTTTGGAGGGAAAGTTTTGTAGGAACTACTGTTTACTATTGAACCAGGAACAACTGGCTGCATACCATGAATCATCTTCAGAAAAGGCTTACATCACCTTAAAAATTAATTTTCACTCAGCCTGTTGTTATCTCAATACTATGTGCTGTTGAGGCACATCAGCAAGGGAAGAATTTTGATTTTACAAATATTTATAGATGTTTCAGAGTCAAGTGTAGTAATGAAATTCCTTTTGGGCAGAAACTTTTTATGAATCTCCATCAGCCAACAGATACACCATGCCATGAGTTAAGTGCCAAACACACTATCTAAGATATGGTGGTGAATTCATTGATTATCCTCGGGTTGTCATTAGTCCTTATATCTACATTGAAAAATGAGTTATAATTTGTTTGGGGAATTTTTCAGTAGTTATTAATTTTGCTGTCTTTATTTACAAAAGTTTTATGTGTATTTATGCTGGATGTAGTTGCTTTGTGTTGGAAAAAAATCAATAGCTTTAATGTCAGCACATCAGTAATGATATCTGCTAAATATTAAATGGTAGATAAACAAACCATGAACAAACAAAAACCAAACAAGTAATGGAATAATTTTGCCTTAGGAACAGTGGGGAAAAATAACATGGAAAATATTAGTAGGCCATTAGGCAATTAGGTATGTGGTATGCATTCACTTAGCATGTAGGATAATGTGCCGATATGTAGTGACTACAGACCAGTCAGAACCCAGTGAAAGTAGGAAAAACTTGGTGAAGGGAAGGATTAATAGCATATGGAAGAAGGAGCAGCTCTTACGTAGGGAGGGAATACAAAATCTGGTTGTTGTGTGAGGCACTCCCATTATCTGAAAGGAAAGGACACACATGAATTTGTGCCTGAGACTCAGTCACTTATTTCAGTTGAGAATATAACCCAAGAAACATAAAATGAAATAAGTCAGTCCTTAGTGAATTATTATCCTCTGGAAGTTCTTCTGCATTTCAAAGTTGAAGATGGTATTGGCACATGGGTTTTGGTTCTTCTCTACCCTGAAATAGGATGGAAAATGATGACAGAGTAGGGCACTTTGTCTCAGACACTTTTTTTTTTTTTTTGAGAAGCAGAGGAGTCTCTGACTCAGAACATGTAATACAGAAAAGATCATAGACTAAACTTCTGCTATTTCCCCCAGGAAGTCCTGCTGCGGCCTTTTGCTGTTGTTCCATCCTGGTAGCTGTCCACACTCACTCTGCATGGGTAAAAATGACAAGATGATGTGTAGAAACTGGAAAATCCAACTTCAGAAGTTCTTTCCAATTTTAGTGTTTTACCTACTCCAGCAATAGTTCCTACAGTTAATATTGGAAATGGCTCTGCAAAAGGTTACTCTATCATAGGAACACATTTTGTATTAAAGAACAAAACAGATCAAAACCACATTGTATAGACAGAACATTGCAAAACATTGTGAAAATAATATGTAAAATTACTTTCAGGTCTTATTCTTCATGGATTCATTTTTAGCAGTGTAGGTTTTATTGTTGGTGGTACCTTTCATTTGGGATTCTGTGTGCCAGGGGCTGTACATGCATATAGTGAAATGAATGAGCTACTGCAGAGCTCCTCCAGCCTCAGCACTGATCTAAAAAGAATAATTAAGATAGGTAATTTCCATTTCCTATCCCAGGGCAGCTATAGTAATGAAACAGGCTGAGGATGACAGGTGATTCTAAGTTTTTCTTTAAAATAAGGTTCATCAAGCCTTAGTTCGAAAGAATATGGGGGGAACTTGTCAGAGCCAATGACAGACATGCAAAAATGGGCTGTGCTTCAGTATTGCAACACTGTGTGCCTTACTAATGTATTCCATCGTTTGCATACAGCTAAGAGGAGGTGCAGGAAGCTGTTCTTCACATACCCACTGACATAGTTACTACAGACTCAGACATCCCACTGAGCACAGCCATGGAGAAGACCCAGAACAAGGTGAACCTCTGTGGTCACTTCACAAGCATCAGGTGAAACTTAGTAGTTTTTTGTTAGTTTAACCGTAATTTTAGAATCAGCTTCTGACCACAGCTTAATTCCTCCTTCATTTCTGTTGTTTCATCTAAATTTGCTCTTCTTCAGCACCCCATTTAGGCCAAGAAAGATTTGTTTGGTGATTAATTTGAAGTAGGTGTAGGGATGCATCAGTTGGCGGGAGAGCAGTATGTGCCACTCTGCGGGTTGCAGCCTGACCGGGACTTGACCCTTTTGTGCTTTGCTGTGTTTTTGTTTTTGATTTCAGTAAGTTTTGATGATGATGCTGTTCAGGAAACAGAGCAAAAGCCCATTGTTTTCTTAGATTATCTCCTCAGATGCACCTCTGAAGTATATTGCTTGGTCTGACTGAAGATCAACCACAAATGCTAAAGCAAATAATACTGTGGGAGCCTGAAAGTGCAGATGCCATTCAGAGTAGTCACAGACACTTTGATGTGGGCACTCACTATATTTCCTGCATTTCTTCACTCTAAACATAGTTTTGGCTTTAACTGTTTTCACCCAGTCTCTCAGGCTAGATCTCTGTGCCATTGAATGACAGTGTATAAACGCTGTGCACCTTATGATTTGGTATGTACTGTTCCATAGCTTAGGCCACTAGTACCTAAAACAAAGGCATGGATTTGGAAGGATCAAACTGTCAAATGCATCACTGGGGAGTTTGAAACTCTGGGATTAATTTCATTGGCTATAGAGACTGGTACTACCCAGTAATCCACACCTCCAAACTCAGAAAATTAGGTACTTGACTCTGGAGTTTAAATCTGGCATATGTATAATTTGAGCCAATACAAGAGACTTGTTATGGCAGAGTAGTTGGGGATAAAGGAGTGGGAAATGCCTTGTTTTAAGGATATTATATCTTTGTAGTGGAGGAATTGAAAATATTTGCTTTCTGCCACACTGTACCATTTTCTTCATCTGTCTGTCTATTGAGCTGGTTAAAAACATGCTGTAAATTTATTTGTGCAGCAAACAGGATGACGTCTACAAAGTTATGAATTGCATGTGTGCACCAATTCTTGACTTGTTCTTGCCAGCACTACAGTAGTCATTAATATCTCCCATACTTTAGGTATTATTATCTCCTTTTCTCTATCTGAAGGAATAATTTCTTTTCTTATTTCACGCACCATGAATATTATCATCCCCGTATTTGTTTGCTCCTTTCGGCAACTGTACTTCCAAGTTACACCAGCCAGATGGGTTGGGATGATCTTTAAAAATTCTGTGCAGGACATAAAAGAACTGAAGAATCCATATCATAATAGAACATTCAAAAGACCCACAGAGCCTTCTTTTAATTTTCAATAATTTTGTCTGTCTTAGCACCTATGTGAAAGCTAAAGTAAAGCTTTTGTGGAAAATGGATGAGTACTGTTCCAGTGTTTCTACCTTAGTGGTCATCAGGCAAAGCTGATATGGGTACTCCTCCTTGTCCACCTTTTCCCCCTAAATCTCTATTGTACCTGGTGTCCTGACTGCACTGATGCCTCTACAGTGCCTGTGTGCCCATCTGCAAAACTACCAGATCTCTATTTGGAAGCTCCTGTCTCCAGCTATAGAGGCAGGAAAATCAAGGTTGTTGTGGGCAAATAGTAGGATTCAGGGAAGTCTAAACCTGAAAGAATTGGAGGGACCATCAGAAAAGTGTGAGAATGGCCAGCAGAGTCACACTGCCTCAAAAGTGTAGCAAACCTCCTCTATCACTCTGAAATCCTCTAGGAAATACCCAGAGCAAAATGTGGGAGACCTAAGGTTGGTCTGCCAAAAACTTCCACAGCATTTTTGAGTAGAGTATGGCTGAAAGATGGTTTGGTGGGAATGTAGTATGAAGTAGGATGTGAAGCGAGGCAATAGCATGGGAGACAGTCCAGTTAGAAAGGACACATACAGGCAGCAGAAGAGGACCACAGTCTATGGTGGAGGGGAAAAGTCACAAGAGAACCTGACATGTGGAAAACAGTGTAGAATATAAACAAAAAAATTCATGAAGGCAGCAAGGGAAATGGGGTCACAGAGGATGTTCCAGCATAAGGAGCTTGATATAAGCCAGGGAGAACTAGAAAGTACTATTTCTGCTTTCCTTTCAACCTGGTTTTCCATCAAGTGGCTTCACTGGCCAGTTTCAGTGGCTCTTAACTTTTCATTGCGATAGCCAGAGACATGTGGTTACTGAACAGACTATCCATAACTTTATTTGTTTCCATCATGTCCTCTCACAGTCATCTCCTCTCAGAGAAGAAGAATCCTAGTCTGGAAGCCACTTCATGTTTCTTCTTCATTTTCCTTTATTTGTTCTCTGGCTCCTTTTTTGAGTGGCCTACCAAGGAGAGGAAAGGACAGATAGACTAGACTGCATTCTGTATTTTGAATATTCAATTCCATATTGTTTCCCTCTGTTCCATTCCTAGTTCTCCTTAGTTATTCAGAGGTCAATTACCACCTCTTTTAACAATGCTGAAGAAAAATTTCTGACTGAGTCAAAGCCTGAATCCAAAAAACACAGCCCATGAAAAACTATTGCTTTGATTCTGGAGAAAATATTATGTGTTCAAAACCATACAACCACTTCATGAAAGCATGTTCTTCGCATTCATTTTCTTAAAAAGGAAAAAAGAAAGGAAAAGAGCTGTCAGGGTTAATTAAATGACATTATGTCATCAGCACACAGGAAAGGTGCATAGCAACAAGGGCAAAAGAATTTGATACAGAACTCACCACATTAGTTGTCTGCTCTGTCTGTAGGAGACTTGGACAGAAATTAAAGCACTCATGTGATAACTAATAATGAAGGATAGGTTTATTAGCAGTGGAAATGGTCCTAAACTTTTAAGTTCTTAACATTTCAGGGAGTGTTTAGATGTAGATTTTTTGGCTGAGGTGTGGTTTGGAACAGTTTCTGGCTTTGGCTTTTTTTCTTGTGTTCGAAGGCATTTGAATTCTATTTTGCTGTAGGCTTGATAGACATGCATAAACTACAAGGACAGGCAAAAAACATATAAGTATACATGTAGAGAGATTGTATATAATGAAAAATTTTTTGTAACCTTAAATTCATTGTAAATATCTTAGATTATATACGTCATACTTTTTCCTGAAAAATATTATAATTAGTTTTCTTTCCCTCCAAGGAAAGACATGCAAAAAAGCAACCCCGGTAAGCATATATAGTACTTCATAAAACTTTTCTAAAATGGTTTGTTTGTTTTTTCTTTTATAAAAATCACATAAAACTTTTACAAAATCCATAATAATGCAGAGAACTTACTCTGGTTAATATTATTTATACTAAAAGTGTGTTGGCCTGTATATTCTGGCAGTCAGTATGTCTATCCTCTTCCTCAAGTCTTTTGAACTCACACAATTATTCTGGCCAGCCATGTGTTAGGCAATTATCTTCTCCTGTGATGTCTTTGAAAAACTGTGTTCTGCTACTTACCCCAAAACTGCTGCAAGTCTCTCTCCCAGGAGACATGAATAAGTTGAGACTCATTGATCATCTTCTGGGATGAGGTGTCCATAACACAGCCTCTGACTGGGTCATTTCCAGATATTTAGTCTGTAACCTCAGGACCTTAATAGAAGAGCCTCTTCTCTTGGACTGAAGTTCTGTTAGGTGAGAACAAGCAGAGACAGAGTCAAATATATATTCCCCTCAATAAGGCAGGAGACAGGATGGGTTGGGATAGGGAATGAGTGAGCCATAGAGTCTGTGGTTTTTCCCTCATGTGGGAAGCTGCTCAACAATCAGACTTCTTTGAAGTGTGTCAAGATCACCACTTGAAGTGAAGGCATTCTCACTATCCTAAACTCTACCAGTAGAATAAAGAATCTATACTGTGGTCCAAATAGCAAAAATGGGAAGGAGGAATAGGAACGGGACAGTCCACAGGGACATATGCAATTTTTTACCTGTGTATGTCTTTGAGAAAGAGAATATTGGAAGAAAGCAATTTTGTTTTCTTCCCTTCAGAAAGGTGACTGTGATTAGAAATGCCCATGTGGACAGAGGTAAAAGGGTGTCCATATTACTCCTCATTTCTTCATTATCCTTCTACCCAGTAATCAAATTTCCTCATTTCTTTTCACCAACCCCATCTCAAACCTCAAAATTCTCTGCCGTTCCATCCCCAATCCATCTTAAAATCACCTCCTAGACCTCCCATTCTTCCCTATATAGAAACCTCCTCTGAATATGCAGCCTTGCACCCAGATACTGCCTTGGCAGATGCCATAGTCCTCTTGTGTGTACACATGCCTACTTTTTCTCCTGTTCTATAAGCTGAACACAAGTTGCACATATATCAAAACAAAACTCAGAAAAAAAGAGATGGCAACAGGAACATGTGCAGGATAAAATATATGTGCTGTAGCTCAGTGTTGTGAAAAACGTCTTCCTCCTCATGGGGCTCAACTCTGAGTTCAACATCTGCTAGGCTACTTAGCTCTTCAGTGGACACTGCATCATTGCTTTACACGAAAGAATATCTTAGCACGAAAACAGGGTTATCTTACAGTGATACTTGCTCAATATTTCTACCTCCTTTCTGGCGGTCTGCAGCCTAGGCACTTTTTAATTAGAGGTTATGTCTGTATCCTCCTGTTTAATCCTCATGGATTTCCATTAATGTGTTTATTTATATTTAAAGCTTTTTGATATTTTGACTTCTACAGCATGTGGCAGGAGGGAGTTCCACAATTTTTCCTAAGCAAGAAAACCACTTCAGTCAGAAGTACAAGCTTGACCTCCATCATGACACTAGAACCAGGACTGCAGTGAATGTATGAGGGAAGCCAAGTGCAGTTTTATCAATTTGTGGTCCAAGCTGTAGACTATGAAATCAAACTCACGGGATACAGAGGTAGTAAGTGCCAGACTATCTGGAGAGACCCAGGTCACAACCTTTCCTTAAAAAAACTACCCTGTGGCTTAGGAATATTTGCCGTGCTGTCTCCCAGCTACACTCAGCTGACTCCAAAAGCTAGTTGTTAAAGGAAAGCAAATATTTCTTTTTCCAAAAATAATGAGATTGGGAAAAGGAAATATCAACTCAATGCATGGCTCAAAAAGCTTCTCTCCTGGTGGGGTAACACAATCATGCAGCCACATAGCTGCTTCTTAAATGGTGGTTAAAAAGTGGCTTTTGTCAGTCACTTGGAAAATGTAACCACCTTACCAAGCACTGGTGAAGCTAATAAAAAGGGAGGAGTGGGTTGTCCCGGAATTCCTCAAAAATCCTTCAAATATTTGTATTATTGCATTTCAGCTGGATTCCTTTTAAAGTTCCCTGCTTGACTGCCCAGAGCATTTCTGCTGTCTAGCCCCTCGAATAACGGTTCAGATGGAGACTCAGTTCCTAAAAGTTTTTTTCTTTTTTTCCAAGGGAAAATGTGAAGACAAACAACTGCCTAGGATAAGCTGTTTCTTATCTTCATCTTGTAAAACTCCTCCAGGAAAGCTAATTACAACATGTAAGACAGGGCAAAGAAGCACCAGAAAAGGAAAGGAAAAAGAGGCCTTGAAACCCACAAGCAGTCAGAAGAGAGTCCTGGCCTTTATAGTTCCCGTCAACAGCAGGAGAAGCCTGGAAAAGGTTGTACAGTGAAATCTGTGGCCCTGTGATTCATTACTTCGAGGGAAAGCTTAACATAGCACAGGAGGCTGAGCAGCCCCAGCATTTCTGTGCCTGGAGCAGAGCTGCTTGATCTTGTGGCAGTTGGACAGTGCTTCAGGATCACAATCTTTCCCAGGCAGCAGACCTGAGCTTCAAGTACCTAGACTTTTCGGCAAAAAAACCAAACCAACCAAACCAAACCACAAAACCCAACCCCCACTGACAGAGTTGCAGCCTCCCTGCTGCACCTACACTCTGGCATGGCTCCAGGAGCTGGGGTCCATGTGGCAGCATTTGGGAATTATGGCATTGAGAGACAGCAGAAGGCTACTAATAAAATAAAAAGCGGGTTTATTGTGAGTGCTGCCAGCAATATGGTGGTAACAGCAATACGTGTCTGTGAACCTTCGTCCAGGATATTTTTGTCTTTTCTGAGTAGTTTTGTGTTGTTTCCTGGCTGGAAATTAGGTGAAGTGCAATTGCATTATGGTGTTATTTTCATCTGAAACTTTGAAACCTCAGGTGGTATGATATATTTCTACCAGGAGATAAAGGGTAGTGATTTTTGAAAATCATCTTGCTGTGAGGGTAACTCTGGAAGAAATCACCCTGAGTCACACTTGGGTGCTTGAGAGCTCTCAGCAGTGGGGACCTCACCAGAGAAGGCAGAGGGTGGAATTCAATGTACAGATTCCCAGGGAAAATCAAACAACATCTTTCCCTTGTATCACAAGATTTTTTTTCCCCCAGATTTACAGCATGTTTATTTTAAAATAAGATATTGAAAAAACTTTTTCCCTTTTACTTATGTGTCAGGATCCTAGTCCCAGGTTTTCCCTTTCTCCCTCAAGTGCTGCTGATGAGCCAGACAGCTGAAGTAGGAGGTGTGAGCTTGGGCAAACCATTAATATTGTGGTGCTTCTGTTTTCCCTCTTGTATGAAAAGACCATAGCAATTCTTACCTAGCTAACAGTATATTGAGGGGATTATTGTTTTCCAAGGGCTGGTGGTCTTGGTCACTGTCTGCTGAATCAGTAACGAGCCTTCCTCACTTTTTTGTGCTTTTCTGTTTGTTCTGGTTTTGTTTCTCCTTTTTTTTTAAATTTTTTTTCCTTTATTCAAGCCAGTTCAAGTTCCTGCAGTACTTTGTAGCCCTCTTTTACTTTTCACCTTTAAAATTTTCCATTTTAGGTCATCATTTTTAGTCTCCATTTCAGCCCCTACTCAGTCTGAATGTGCAGTCTCCTCCAGTTCCACAGACTCTGTACCTTGTCCATTTACTCCCACTGTGGAGCTTGTCAGATTGCTTTGAGAAACACCCAGCCCCGGCAATGGTGAACCATAGCCCCTTCCCTAGCCCAGCAGTAACATCCGCAAAGAATTCCCCTCTGCTAGTGAGCCATGGTGACCTCCCCTTCCTGAAGCCATGCTGGCTATTTTCTGTTAATCTGCTCTTTTCCAAATGTTCTCCCTTTTGACTCTTAAAAGAGTTTCAAAGGCTTTTGCTCACAACTCATGTCAAACTGACTAGTGTATAGTTTCCTACTATGTCTCTATAGGTTCACTTTTAAAGTTATGCTCTTACACATTAGTCATCCTTTTTCCTCAGAGACCACTTCTGAACTCAGTAAACTTATGAAAACCTCTACCAAAGTCTTACTCTGTTCAATATTCTCTGATGGCCACAGCACCAGAGTCCCAAAACCTGGTCCTGTGGAAGGTCCCCAGGCACATCTCATCTTTGTTATAGCCCTGGAGTTCAAAGAGTGTATCTAGAGGTGCCAGAGGAGTTATTCTGGTTTTGCACGACGGCTAGTGACCCCAAAGACTGTTCAGAGAGCATTTGAAATACAGTTTCTGGTATTATGAACATGGCAGCCTCCAGAGAGGTGCTGTAATTTACTCTGGGTCTCTTGTATCTTCAACTGCATCACAAGGCAATAGCTAAATACCAGTTCCTTAGCAGGACTCCAATGTTGCTTTGTCTGTCCAAGTAATTAATTTACCATCTTTTCTTGTAATTATTTACATCCATGACAATTTGAATTCTGCCCTTTGGTGACATCAAAAGGAGGAAAAAAATCATTGTCACCTGAGATCTTTGTCAGGTTGTTTGATTTCTCTACTTCTGCAATTTCCTAGAGCCTGTTCTCACATTCACGATGTATTTCCTGAGTTTATTACATGTGGTTTTGGAAGAATCATCATTCCTATGTTATGCCTTCTGCTACTGAGATGTTCTCTTGCCCTTCATTCAAATGGACTTCCCACATGGGATTTCCATATCAACGTTGTTTCCTATCTCAGTATTTACACTTCTGCTTTTACAAATAAATATTTATATTCTACAAGATATTTTCCCCTGGTATTTTCAAATATAAATTAATTTAATAGATGAACCTATGAAGCAATAAGGGGGTATAAATACAACTGTAAAATTTATAGTAATGGATGAGGTTTGGAAATATGCATTTTAAATTTTGGATCAGTGGGAGAAAGAAAGAAAAACAGAATGTCCTACTATTGAGATTGATAATGAAGAATTACTTTGGATGTGAGTTTTTTATGGAAGGATTAGCAAGGATGCATACTGGATGTTAAAAGAAACTAATTTTCCATCTATACTGCAATAGCTTCTTTTCATTGCTTAGCATAGATAAAAAAAATCTTGACATAATTCCTTATAGTTCCTCAGGACTTCAAAAAGGCCAGTATTTTCCAGACTAGCATAGTCTTGGTCATCCTGCATCTGCCTTCATGGAACTTGGTGCATGCTTATGTCTTACCTGTAACCTCTCCCAACACCACTTTTAGAGAAATATATCTTTGGAAATTATTTCTGCTCTGTCACTCTGTTTATCTTTTACTAAGCCAGCAGTGATCGCATGGCCTTTGAGGACTTTCTCTATTTTTGGATGCATTTCTGTACTGCTAGGTGGTTGGGGAAGGCAGGATGTTTGTCTTTTTTGCTTCTGTTTTTGGTAAAAGTCAGTTTGAGTTCAAGGCCAGGTGGAACATGTTCTTGGAAGAAAAAACCAGTGAAGATTATTAGATCCACAAGCACCATCTCCTAATCAAGAACTCCCAAACTAAAATAGTTGAAGAGTGGGACACTACTAAAGGGAAATTTCAAATATGCCTCTCTTTCTTTGTCTTCTTTAGGCATCCATTCAACTGCCACAGGTGGAGAAAGCATTATGTGTTCAAAGGCCCTTTGCTGTGATATGTAATGACTTACTGTAATTTCTTTTAATACAATTTTTTTTTTGACAACACAAAATGGATTTGTGTTTACCTGGTTACTGTTCCCCCATGAGGAGAGAAATTCAGGTGCTTGGTGACACTGTAGGTGTGTCCAGAGACATTCAGGATGTTTTGACAAGGTGGTAAAATGTAATGAAAATCTCCCTTTGAAAGTCAGAGCCCAAGAAGATGATTTACAAGAGACTTGTGCCCTTCTGGGGAGGCAGTAAGAGGCCGGGTGGGTCACCCGCTGGTGCTGATGATGATGTCTCTATTTAGGCACTCACATCGCACCTAAAGGCTTTCAGTGTAGTCAAGAAAAATATGTACCCTAAAAGGTGGGATTTACCCAGGGTGTCTTAGATTTGCACCTCCAGATAGAGTAACTCACCCAGATCATATGTCTGCCTTTTGGTGTTAGAGGGATTAGAGGGCTCCTGGATAACTACCTAGAAATGCAAAGTTTTGAGACAGGAATGCCACACACCATTTCTTTTGCCTCCTATCTTCTATCAGGGTCAACACTGTTAAAAAGAGAGAAAGAAACAAGCATCTGACTCTCAGGCCAGACTCATACGTTGCCTCCCTGACATAGCAGTCCCAGCGGGTCACTGTAACCCCACTCCTGCTGGCCAGATATGTGACCACTCCTTCCAGTTAAAATGTGTTGGTGTGAAGTCCCACCAGGTAGCATCAGTCAACAGAAAATGCTTTTTTTGGCAGGATATATTATCAATATACTCACTGAATCTTTCCCAAAAACACTGAATTGGAACTCTGCTCTAGGTTCCTGCTTGCAATGATATGTGTACCTATTTATTAAGTTGACTTCTTCACTGTCAGTCTCTTCTTCTCCTATAAATATATATACATATATAATTTCATATATATATATATACATTTGGAAGAGATTTTTTCTTATTATTTTCAGCGGCTGAATGGAGACAAACAATAGAACAAAGACCTTGAAGAACTTTTCATGCACTGCATGCTACCTGCAGCCACCTCTTCAATAAAAGTGAGATCTGCTTCTGGATTGTATCCTTATGTGGAGTTCCAGTTTCCAAACCCTCCTTTCACA